>CAUYQU010051487.1:0-34859 GCA_963574635.1 Cheracebus regulus | reverse complement strand
GAAGATTTTTGCCTCTGTGTTCATCATAGATATTTCCCTGAAGTTTTATTTTCTTGCTGAGTCTCTGCCGGGTTTTGGAATCAGGGTGATGTTGGTCTCATAAAATGATTTGGGAAGGATTCCTTCTTTTTAGATTGTTTGGAATAGTTTCAGAAGGAATGGTACCAGCTCCTCTTTGTATGTCTGGTAGAATTCCAAGCTTTTTGTAAGAGTGGGAACATATTCAGCATTTCACATCTTCGGCTCCTCATATTCATGCTAATGTCTGTCTGCCACTGCCTCCATTCCTGTAAAATTTCTTTAGTAAAGATCAGTGACCTCTTGCTCCAGAACATAGTTACTAATTTTTGCCTTCATTCCTTTCAGCAAATACATACTGTTTTCTAGGACTCTATTTTAAATTTTAATTTTCTTGCACTGTTGTAAGAACTGATTTATCTTACAGATGCCAATGAACAATTTTGAAAACAACTCCTTACCCCATATCACATCACTCTGACAGAGAGAGAGGACGCAATGATTATGTCAACAGTTTGAACAGTGGCATCTTGCAAGGATTTCAGACCAACTGGCCAGTCATCAAAGAACTTGGCAGCTTTTTAATCTTGTTTTTTATTACAACAGTATATCCATTCTGATGACAAACCTGTCCTGCCAAATCTCCACAACACACTTTGTAAAGTCAGTGATTAGCAAATTAGTTAGCTTTGGTACAGAGCTGTGCTCGCTTCCCTGTGACAGCCTGGAAACTTGTTTTGTACTTGCAACAGAATATCGAGAATAAGTTTGTCACTGTAAGAAGTAGAGTGTCCTTCTGCAGGTTTGTGTCTGGTGATCAACATGTGTGACAAGTAAAGTGTTCCTTCATATATCTTCTGAAGACTTTTTCTGTTTCTGTTGGAATCTTCTTTGATTACAAGTTGGTTATCACAATCTATAGAACCACTCGTACCCAATTCAGCCGACAAAAATGCAAGGAGATGTTTGGGCTGATGATGTAATAGTTTACAGATACATGTAAAGTTGGCAAAATAAGTTTTCTTAGTTTCTACTCGAATGACCTGTGGAGGTTTGATGACAGCTTTCCTTTTCTCTTCTGCAAACATGTCTGGATTCTTTTCCCTCATGGTGTTGAATACTTGCTTCAGTAGCTCCTCATGTGTAATCTCTTTCTGAGCCCACCCTAGCCGGGGCTGTATGATTCCTGAATGAGATACCATTGTCCTTTTGCTATCTTCATTTTCTAGAGCTTTGTCTTTCTCTAGTATTTCATCCTCATCTGGGAACTTGACATTCTTCTTTTTCTTTTTATTGCCAAGCATAATATTAAGGTCATACTCCAGTTGAGCTGGTTCTTGAACACCACTTTCAATCTTAAGATCCTTTACACCTTCTTCAGCTTCATCAATATCAAATATCTTTGTGTTTTTCTTTTTTTTTTTCTTTTGATTAAAGAAGTTCAAGTCATCTAGATCATCAGAAGCATCTTTTTCCCTACTGTTGTCTTCATCACCTTCCAATTCTTTGTCCCCAGTTTTGTTTCTGAGCGCGGGGTCTCCTCTGTTTGGATATCCCCTTCCTCATCTAACTAAAAGACTGCTGCTTCTTATTTTTCTTCTTGCTCATAGTAGAATCAAAAATCATCTTATCCCCAGATATGGCTGCAGCTGGAATAGGCTAGGCACGGACAGGAAGTCAGGCCTAGGCCCAGCAGCAGCGTGGCTCCTGCTGTTTGTTACCTTTCTCATCACTGTACTCTCAAGGTCGTTATTAATGTGTGCACATAGGGTGGGAATAGAGATGAGTAGGAGGTAGGTGCATGGTGGAGAGAGGAATTAAACTTAGGCATGGTTATACTTCTCTAGTTTGAGGCTTTTGGCACTACTTGACAATCTTATTACCTCCAGCTTCTTTCTCCCATTCCTTGGGTAATTCATTCCAGTCTTTCAACACTTAGCTTACAGGACTCTCATCATTTGAACTGGGCTCTGACTTAAATAATTAGAGGCTATAGGTATAAATTCTCTCAACTCCCATCTGTACCTGAAAATGTATCTATAATTTTTCATTCATAATTATTTTCTAAGAGGAAGGAGAGTAATATTGATGACTGAAGTTTTGGAGTGACTGCTTGAGAGTATTGGAAAGAGAAACTAGGGCTGAATGAAGACTGTTAGGTCATGCTAAGAGTCAGCTGGCGTTAAGCATATTATATAATTTTAAAAGTAAATTTGTACAGTGGTAGCAAGTTAATCATAAATGGTTAATGGAAAAGTAGTTGACCCCTGTTTTACTTGTGTTTGTTCAGTTAGCAGGTATATATTTGTGTCCTGGCCTTTGATGTAAAATGTACTTCTTGGGGTTTGCAGTTGAAAATATTTGAAAGCTGTCTCCTAAATTTGTGAGCTCTTTTTCTTGTTTGACTTGTAAATATTGGTATAACAAGCATTACTGTCCTTGATATTATTCTTCCTTAGCAGTCATAACTGCACTTGACATTTGAGTTATTTACATGCTGGTGACTCCATCCACACCCTTCAGCTGCAGAACTATGCTAGTTAAACACTATCCATTCTGGCTAAAATACTTTTTCCTCATTTTGAGTAGTTATGTAGGAACTTGGGAATCATCTAGAATTTCTAATTTGTTCCCTCATTGTAACTTCAAACTTCTTTGAAATTTTTTTCAGCAAGTAAGTCTTACTCAGGTGTATCCTGTCCTTCCTGTGTACTGTGGACTAGGTTTCTTCTGCACTGTTGAGTTATTCTTTTTCATCTAAATTTGCTAAAGTTGCTTGTGTACTGATTTATGTGCCTTGCTCTATCCTCCACCCTCATTTTTTGGATGTTGTGTTAATCCTTTAAATTCTTTAATATAATTTTAGTGGGGATTTAGACTAAGAAAGACATGAATTTTTGTCACCATAAGCTGTGATGTCAGCCTGCTAGATTGAGGTGGAAATTTATAAGAACTTGAGAATTAACTTGTGTTTCAGAAAGTATAACATCTGATGGAACTGTAAGGAATCATTCATTTACACAGAACAGACACTTTTAGAATATTGAGTCTTTCTTGCTTAGAACACAGAATGTCTCTCCATCTTTGATGTCCTTCAACAAAAATACTCCTTTATTTAGATGTTGCAAATTTCTCATTAATTTTCTCAGTATTTTACATAGATGTAATTATATACATATAGATAGAAGGAAAGCTAAATATATTTTCTGCTGTCTTTTGTAGCCTCCTGTTCTTTTTCTTTTAATTGGTAAACTTTGTACTTGCTATTACCAGTTTCCTTCTTTCTTGTTGAGTTGGGGGTCCCCAAGATTAGCCTTAGGAACCGTGATTAACCAGAAGGACCCATAGGACTGAGAAAATTTGTTATATTGTGGTTGCATTTTATTATAGTTGAAGACATTATAGTTCAAAGATACAGATTAAAATCAGCAAAGAGAAAAGGTATATGGTGCAGAGTCCATGAGAAAGTGGACCCATGCTTCCAGATTTCCCCAGCAACAATATGGGACAATACACTGGGAGTATTGCCAAGCAGGGAATCTCACCTGAGCCTTGGTGTCTAGGTTTTGGAGATCAATCTTACTGCCTTGCAGCCCCCACAGGGCTGATAATCAGCTACCTGGACTCCAATGCACCCAGAAGTCAAACTGAACACAGTATGGCCTAACGCCTCAGGTATACAAAATACTCTTATCAGGCAAAATTTTTCATATGCTCAGAGGTCATCTCCCAGGAGCCTGTAAAGGGCCAGTTCTGAAGACAGGCCTTTCTTAGGAATGTGTAGCATTTGAGCAACCCAGGCCTGCCAGGTAAACCCTTTCTTGCACACTAGTATATTCATGTTCATTCTTCAAGACCCTATTAAAAGTGTTATCTTTTTGGTGAAAACTTAACTGATTCACTCTAAGAAGAGTTAGTTTCTCCCATATCTTTGTCCCTACAGTTACTTAAACTTACCTTTTTTGTAGTTTTATATTATACACTTTCTCAAGAGGTTTTTAATTCATGCTTTCCTAAATGTGAAAATATTTTTCCTTTTTCCCCTTTCTTTTTACTTTACTATTTCTTCCTTTGGTTTGAAAAATTGTTTTTTTGTGTTTTCTTTGACCAAGATATTTTTATTTATTTTTATACAATGTTTTTGGTAAAATAAAGAGAAAACCTGTGATAAGAACAATATTTTAAATATATAACACTAGTTATTTTTAAACTTTTATTTTATTTTAAAATTAGAGATGGAGCCTCACTATGTTGTCCAGGCTGGCCTCAAACTCCTGGGCTTAACTGATTGTCCCACTCCCAAAATATTGGGATTACAAGCATGAGCCACCTCACCCTTCTTTTAGAATGACGTGCTTTATTTGTTTTCATTTTCCATCAGAATGACTATAAATGATGCTAGAGTTTGTGTACTATGTGGGGACTCAGTTTATATCCCAGTCTTTGGTGCTTTCTGTAGTTGTGTACATTATAAAAAATTCTATACTAATCTAGAACCCTTTATGAAGGCATGGATTGTGTCATTTATGCTATATCCTCAATTTCATGGCTGACACAGATTAGTCAATTTATTTTGTTGACTCTGGTGCCATTTTTAGTTCTTAAGCCTTTGTGTGTTACGTCAACATTTTATCCATTCTGATAGATTCTAGAACACCAGCAGATGAAGGCACAGATGATCTTTCTTCTCATATTAGCATAAATTCAAGTGTCTATAACCAAGTCAGAATTTGTAAGATGTTAGATTGGATATTAGTTTTCTGTTGCTGCTGTAACAAAATTATCACAAACTTGGTGTCTGAAAACAGCATGTGTCAAAAAAAAAAAGAAAAGAAAAGACATCCAGTTTTGGGGGAGAAAAAAAAAAGGAAAAACAGCATGTGTCTTACTGTTTTACCATTATGGAGCCTAGCAGTTTGAAATCCCTTTCACTGGGCTAAAATCAAAAGTGTTGGCAGAACTGGTTCCTTCTGGTGGCTCTGGGAGAGAATCCATTTCCTTGTCTCTTTAAGCTTTTTGTGGTTTTGGCCTCTGGCTTCTTCCTTCATCTTCAAAGCACATCCCTACAGTCCCTGTGTGCATTATTACTATAATTGCCTTCCAGTCTTCTATAGTCTTATCTTCCTCTTCCTCCCTCTGATAAGATCACTTGATCACCTTTAGGACCTGCTGGACAAACCGATTCGAGAGCCCTAATCACATCTGTAAAGTCCCTTTTGCCATGTAAAGTAATACTCATAGTTTCCGAAGATTAGGATCTGGATTTCTTTTGGGGCAATTATTCAGCTAACCACATATTGTAATAAGGAAGTACTTTTTGGGAGGCATCATAATGCTTGTTTTCTTTTCCTAAATAGAGTATCACTTTTACCCCAATGGACTAACCCACTGGGTTATTTTACTGAGCTCTTGATGCTCTTCTTTGGTCTTCTCTGTGGTGAATGAATGTTTTCATATGGACATCATGCACAATTTCTTTGTTCCTGAAGAATATTTTAAAATGTTGTTGTTTTATGTTGTAGTTGGTGTAATACGGTGCCCAGTATGCCGCCAAGAATGCAGACAGATAGACCTTGTGGATAATTATTTTGTGAAAGACACATCTGAAGCTCCTAGCAGTTCTGATGAAAAATCAGAACAGGTATGCTTCTCAATTTTTCTTTATATTCCTATCTTGATATCAAAGTATAAATTATAAGAAAAACATGTTTGGATAGTTAAGTAATTTAGGGTGGTTCTGGTTTTGGATTCCTGTTTCAAATAGAAAATTAAAGATAACTTACACATTCTCAATCTTAAATGAGACTAAAGTCATTACTTAAAATGTCAAAATGGGGCCAGGCACGGTGGCTCATGCCTGTTATCACAGCACTTTGGGAGGCTGAGGTGTGAGGATTACTTGAGCCCTGGAGTTGGAGACCAGCCTGGGCAACATAGCAAGACCCCATCTCTACAAAAAATAAAAAAATGAGCCGGGTGTGGTGGTGTGCGCCTTTAATCCCAGCTGCTTGGGAGGCTGGGATGGGAGGATTGCTTGAGTCCCAGAAGTTGAGGCTGCAGTGAGCCATGGTTGCCTTACTGCCATTCCAGCCTGGGTGACAGTCAGAGCCTGCCTCAAAAAATAAATAAAAAAAAAAAAGTCAAATCTGCACAGACTGTGTTCTGAGCCTTAGATTTTTACCTACATGAGTGATCTGTAAGGAAAAGGATTTTGTTGAAGATAAATAGATAATAAAATTATTTTATTCTGTATACAGTGAAATAGGCAGTATATTTAAGAACAAGTTTTTTTCTTTTTATTTTTTGGACCTACATTTTATATATTTAATTTAGATTAGTACTTATTTCCTCTTTTAGGTATGTACTAGTTGTGAAGACAATGCAAGTGCAGTTGGCTTTTGTGTAGAATGTGGAGAGTGGCTATGTAAGACATGTATCGAAGCACATCAAAGAGTAAAATTTACTAAAGATCACTTGATCAGGAAGAAAGAAGATGTCTCAGGTAAGATAGATGCAGTTGTAATAATTACAGTTTTTTGCCCCTGTAGCATTTTCTGCTTATTCTTTATAAGCTCTGGATGTCAACATCAATAGGAATTTAGAAAACTAGACAAAAATTTCATGTTTAGTTAAAAAATCTTTGTTTTATTTTGCTACAGAGTCTGTTGGAGCATCTGGTCAACGCCCTGTTTTCTGCCCTGTACACAAACAAGAACAGTTGAAACTTTTCTGTGAAACATGTGATAGACTGACATGTAGAGACTGTCAGCTATTGGAACACAAAGAACATAGGTACAGAAATCATAATTGCTTACCAAGAAATACTATAAAAAGTGCTTGTAAAATCATTCTTCTTCTTAAAGCAAATACTGATTTTATAACTTTTGTCTCTTAATCTTTTAAATCTAAATTTTACATATTTTAATTTCTCGAAGCGGTGTATGTTTTGGTATTAGATTTCCACATTTATATCTAATTGTCTTATGAATATTTGTTAAAATGTATCATGTCAGTTTGGGTTTACAAGAATGGAGTTGTATTATTCATTTGTTTGCTATTCCTGTGATTCAAATAAGCTTTTTCTTAGTGTCCTATAGTATTCTGACTGCAGTCTACAAAAGCAGTATTCCCATGGATATGGCTGATTTTCTTTTAACATCAAAGCATAAATAACACTGATTTCATGTTACATGTAAAATTTGTAGAAAATCTAGGGACTTATGAACAACTTTAATACATACCTTTGTATTTTAATCTTGTACCCTTGGAATTCAGTAGTATTCATTTACTTTGAGTGTGTTTCATATGAACTGTTTGGGAACTGTACTAAAATTTCTAGTCAGTTGTGTAACAATGCTCTTCAGCTTCCATGACATCTGTTTATTATACGTAAAAGATGGTCTCGCTTACCCCTAGTCCAGAATTTTCCAAGCGTTTCTCAAACAACGGTTTTTATGGGTGAATGGGAGTAGATTTTGTTAATCTGTTGCCAAAAAAGTATAAGAGAACTTGAGTTAAGCACACTTAAATAAGTTCTTAACTGTATGATTTCTTAGAGTTTTTAATTCATTAGAATTTGTTGACGTTTATTAGAGTCTTCTTAAAGAGGGGATACAGTAATCCCAATTGCCAACAATTACTGCATCCTTACTTTGTGTCAGGTACTTTTCTGATTGCTGAATATGTATTTAATTCATACCAATTACCCATGGGGTTTAGGTACTGGTATTATGACTGTTTTAAATGTGAGAGAGCCTACTCACAGAAACCTATAGTAATCTGTACCAAGTCTCATAGTAAGTGGTAGAACTAGGATTTGAACACAGGTAGTCAGACTCCAGATCTCTTCTTAATGCATATGCTCATTTTCTTCCATAGGGTATAGAGAATATAGAATGCAAAATATCTCAAATTTGATTGTATGAAGGTAGTACTTTTTGTTCTTTTTCAAGGCATCTCTCACAGCTTTACAGTATATTTATTAAATTTTTGTACTCTTTATTTGTTCAGAAATGTCTTAACCTATAACTTGGCTGAAATTTTAGATTGTCTTTTAACAGTCTCAGTAAGACATTAGATTACCTTTTTCAAGCTGCAGTCAGATCTTTGAGTGTTAGATTTCTTACAGCATTTTAAGTTGATGGTGAGAGGCAAAAAGAAAAGAAAGATGTCATACTTTTTCTCATTAAAAAATAGCTTCAGCTGCATTGCCACTTCAAAATTTAACCATTATCCTTCCTTTCTTTCACCATTTTCCTTTACCACTTATATCTAAGTCCCTATTATCTCTTGTATAATAAAAAACAACAGTTTTTTTCCTCTTCCTGTCTTCACAAAACACAGAGCACTTCTGTGACCATGTCCCCTCATATTGACTGATTCTCTGACGCCAACTTGGTGTCCAGTAATTCAGTTCAATTCTGTCACTATCTACCTGGAGTTAGAGTCAGGTCCCACAAATTAAGGGCTTAGTCCTGCAGACCACTATTCCACTTCAAATACCAGTTGTAAGTCCCAGCTTCTGGTAATTAAAACAAACAAACAAAAATATATATAAAATTATTATTTTTTAAAAGACAGGTTCTTGCTCTGTCACCCAGGCTGGAATGCAGTGACATGATCATAGTCTACTGCAGCCTCAAACTCCCGGCATAAAGCTGTCCTCCCTCCTCAGTCTCCCAGAGTGCTGGGATTACAGGTGTGAGCCTTTGAGCTTGACCCTAGGCCTCTGGTATTCTGACTAACTTACTGTAAATTGGGGGTAGGATGGTGGGGCTGGTTCTCATCACCCCTTCCTTGAGTTTGATCATTTTCTGGAATGGGTCACAGAGATCAAGGAATCATTTAACTTACTACTGCCAATTTATTACAAATTACAGCAGTTACAACAATTTAGTTTAAAGATCTTGATTGTTTTATTTGTGATTTTAGATTTGAGCAATACTTCATTTCATAAAATAAAACAAGTATTTCAGTGAACTGAGCAGAGGAGGTTGGTTTTATAGACAGAGAGAGACTGAATAAAGCAAAAACAGTAAAAAGTGGATTGCTCATTTCAAAGTTACTTTCCTAGTAAGGCTGAGCAGGGCAGAACAATAGAGAAATAACTGATGGTTTAACCTCAGGTTACCTTTTACTGTAAGGATTAAAGACATCAGCACCATAGGAGAGGTTTACAAAAAAAAAAAAATAGTTAAAGACAGGGAACCTCATTATCATGCCAATTGAAACTGGCTTATTTGGGAAATTAGGGTGTTATGTCTCTCCTGATTTCTTAAATGGTCTGATAACTCATTTTTAGTTGATGAAATCAGCATGAGAGACTCCATTTTGATTTTTTTTTTTTTTTCCATTTCAGCAGTTTCAGCCAAAGTTTGTATATAAGATTACTTTATTCCTGCATCTTCTTAATTGTTTCTTCCATGTATTTGGCCTTTTCCTTTCTTTCTTGGTGAGATTTGACTTCCTGTTCAAGGACCTTTTTGCAGTCTTTGTCCAGTTTCAGCTTGGTGATAACCACCATGCTGGGATGAATACCTACATGGACAGTTGTACCATTAGCTTTTCCCACTGCACCTGTTCAATGTTGATGATATATTTCTTCCTGTAAACCTTGATTAAAAACTGCCAGTTTGCTGACCTTTATAGTGTCCTCACACAACCTGAACTTTATCATCCTTCTGGATGGGCATGAATTGAACCTTGTACTTCTGTCTCAGCTCTTTGGAAAGAGGGAAGACATAATCTTCCTATGAAAGTGGGAAGGTGCTTTGAAACGCCTTTTGTGGTTCTTGCTTCGGTCAGAAGTCACAAAGGGATTAAACTTCATTTTGGCCGCTCTTGCTTCAGTAGTGTCTGCAAAAGGAAAGAGAGCTATATCCTCCTTCTGGTTTTGTCTCTATTTTGATTTTTAGTCTGATGTGTTTGGAGCTTAGTCCAAAACAATGTTCTCCTGTAATTTTTGTTTATATATAAGTATGGAGAAAGAGAAAGAGTGTGAGAGTGTTAGAGAGTTTTTCTTATTTTTTGAAGAGATGGGGTCTCTGTTGCTTAGGCTTGACTCAAGCTCTTGGACTCAAGTGCTTCTCCCACCTCTGTGTCTCACATAGCTGGGACTAGGGATGTGTACCACTGTGTCCCACTTGACAATATTTTACTTAATTTTTAAAAAGAGATTAGGTCTTGCTGTGTGGCCCAGGCTGGGTTTAACTCTTGGGCTCAAATGATCCTCTTGCCTCAGTCTCCCCAGTAACTGAGATTACAGGTGCGCCTCAGCATGCGCAGCTCAACAATATTCAGGCAGCAATCCTTGCTGTTCTGTAGCCCCCATGGGTGATTCCCAGGTAAACAGGGTCTGGAGTGGACCTCCTGCAGTCCTGCAGCAGAGGGGCCTGACTGTTAGAAGGAACACTGAAAAACAGAAATAGCTTCAACATCTGCAGAAAGGATGTCCACTCAGAGACCCCACCTGAAAGTCACCAGCTTCAAAGACCAAAGGTAGATAAATCCACGAGAATGGGAAGAAACCAGCGCAAAAAGGCTGAAGTCACTAAAAACCAGAATGCACCTTCTCCTCCAAGGGATCACAACTCCTCACCAGCAAGGGAATAAAACTGGATGGAAAATGAGGTTAACAAATTGACAGAAGCAGGCTTCAGAAGGTGGGTAATAACAAACTTCTGTGAGCTAAAGGAGCATGTTCTAACCCAATGCAAAGAAACTAAGAACCTTGAAAAAAGATTAGACCAAATGCTAACTAGAATAACCACCTTTGAGAAGAATATAAACGACTTGATGGAGCTGAAAACCACAGCACGAAAACTTATTCAAGCATATACAGGTTTCAATAGCTGAATCGATCAAGCATAAGAAAGGATATTAGAAATTGAAGACCAACTCAATGAAATAAAATGAGAAGGCAAGATTAGAGAAAAAAGAGTGAAAATAAATGAACAAAGCCTCCAAGAAATATGGGACTATGTGAAAAGACCTAATCTACGTTTGTTTGGTGTACCTAAACGTGACAGGGAGAATGAAACCAAGTTGGAAAACACACTTCTGGATATTATCCAGGAGGACTTACCCAACCTAGCAGGGCAGGCCAACATTCAAATCCAGGAAATACAGAGAACACCACAAAGATATTCCTCAAGAAGAGCAACCCCAAGGCACATAATTGTCAGATTTACCAGGGTTGAAATGAAGGAAAAAACACTAAGGGCAGCCAGAGAGAAAGGTTGAGTTACCCACAAAGGGAAGCCCATCAGACTCACAGCAGATGTTGTGGCAGAAACCCTACAAGCCAGAAGAGAGTGTGGGCCAATATTTAACATCCTTAAATAAAAGAACTTTCAACCTAGAATTTCATATCCAGCCAAACTAAGCTTCCTAAGCGAAGGAGAAATAAAATCCTTACAGACTAGCAATTGCTGAGAGATTTTGTCACCACCAGGCCTGCTTTACAAGAGCTCCTGAAGGAAGCACTAAACATGGAAAGGAACAACCAATACCAGCCACTGCAAAAACATACCAAATGGTAAAGACCATTGACACAATGAAGAAACTGCATCAACTAACAGGCAAAACAACCAGCTAGTATCAAAATGGCAGGATCAAATTCACACATAACAATATTAACCTACAATGTAAATGGGCTAAATGCCCCAATCAAAAGACACAGACTGGCAAATTGGATAAAACATCAAAACCCACTGGACTGCTGTATCCAGGAAACCCATCTCACATGCAAGGACACACCTAGGCTCAAAATAAAGAAATAGAGGAAGATTTACCAAGCAAATGGAGAGCAAAACAAAGCAGGGGTTGCAATCCTAGTCTCTGATAAAACACTTTAAACCAACAAAGATCAAAAGAGGCAAAGAAGGGCTATACGTAATGGTAAAGGATCGATGCAACAAGAAGAGCTATCGTAAATAGATATGCACCCAATATAGGAGCACCCAGACGCATAAAGCAAGTTCTTAATGACCTACAAAGAAACTTAGACTCCCACACAATAATAGTGAGAGACTTTAACACTCCACTGTCAATATTAGACAGATCAATGAGACAGAAAATTAACAAGGATATCCAGGACTTGAACTCAGATCTGGACCAAGTGGACCTAATATACATCTACAGAACCCTCCACCCCAAATCCACAGAATATGCATTCTTCTCAGCACCACATCTCACTTATTCTAAAATTGACCACATAATGGAAAGTAAAACACTCCTCAGCAAATGCAAAAGAACAGAAATCATAACAGTCTCTGATTATGCAATCAAATTAGAATTTAGGATTTAGAAACTCACTAAAAACTGCACAAATACATGAAAACTGAACAATCTGCTCCTGAATGACTACTGGATAGATAATGAAATAAAGGCAGAAATAAAGATGTTCTTCAGAACCAGTGAGAACCAAGACACAACATGCCAGAATCTCTGTGACACATTTAAAGCAGTGTCTAGAGGGAAATTTATAGCACTAAATGCCCACATGAGAAACAAGAAAAGATCTAAAATTGACACTCTGTTGAAAACAAAAGAATTAGAGGAGCAAGATCAGACAAACTCAAAAGCTAGCAGAAGACGAAAAATAACTGAGATCAGAGCAGAACTGAAGGAGATAGAGACACAAAAAAACCTTAAAAAAATAAGTGAATGTAGGAGCTAGTTTTTTTAAAAGATAACAAAATAGACCGCTAGCCAGACTAATAGAAAAGGCAGAAGAATCGAATAGATGCAATAAAAAATGGTAAAAGGAATATTACCACTCACCCGACAGAAATGCAAACTACCATCAGAGATTACTACAAACACCCCTATGCACATAAACCAGTAAATCTAGAAAAAATGGATAAATTTCTGGACACACAAATGGATAAATATCTGGACACTTAGCACCCTCCCAAGACTAAATCAGGAAGAAGTTGAATCCCTGAATAGACCAATAAGAAGGTCTGAAGTTGAGGCAGCAATTGATAGCCTACCAACCAAAAAAAGTCCAGGATCAGACGAGTTCACAGCTAAATTCTACCAGACGTACGAAGAGGAGCTGGTACCATTCCTTCTGAAACTCTTCCAAACAATACAAAAAGAGAGAATCCTCCCTCATCTTATGAGACCAACATTTTCCTGATACGAAAACCTGGCAGAGTTACAACCAAAAAAAATTAGAGGCCAATATCCATGATGAACATTGATGTGAAAATCTTCAATAAAATACTGACAAACCAAATCCAACAGCACATCAAAAAGCTTATCCATCACAGTCAAGTCAGCTTCATGCCGGGGATGCAAGGCTGGTTCAACATATGCAAATCTATAAGCATAATCCATCACATAAACAGAAACAAAGACAAAACCACATGATTAGCTCAATAGATGCATAGAAGGCCTTTGACAAAATTCAACAGCACTTTATGCTAAAAACTCTCAATAAACTAGATATCGATAGAACGTATCTCAAAATAATAAAAGCTATTTATGGCAGACCCACAGCCAGTATCATACTGAATGAGCAAAAACTGGAAGTTTTCCCTTTGAAAACTGGCACTAGACAAGGTGACCTCGCTCACCATTCCTATTGAACATGATATTGGAAGTTCTGGCCAGAGCAATCAGGCAAGGAAAAGAAATAAAGGGTATTCATTTAGGAAAAGAGGAAGTCAAATTGTCTTTATTTGTAGACAACATGATTGTATATTTAGGAGACCCCATATCTCAGCCCAAAATCTCCTTAAGCTGATAAGCAACTTCAGCAAAGTCTTAGGATACAAAATCAGTGTGCAAAAATCACAAACATTTCTATACACCAACAACAGACAAACAGCCAAATAGTGAGTGAACTCCCATTCACAATTGCTACAAAGAGAATAAAATACCTAGAAATACAATTTACAAGGGAGGTGAAGGACCTCTTCAAGGAGGACTACAAACCACTGCTCAAGGAAATAAGAGAGGACACAAACAGATGGAAAAACATTCCACGCTTATGCTTAGGAAGAATCAATATCGTGAAAATGGCCATACTGCCCAAAGTAATTTATAGATTCAATGCTATCCCCATCAAGCTACCATTGACCTTCTTCACAGAATTGGAAAAAACGACCTGAAACTTCATATGGAACCAAAAAAGAGCCTGCATAGTCAAGAGAATCCTAAGCAAAAAAAAAAAAAAAACATGGAGGCATCATACTGTCTGACTTCAAACTATACTACAAGGCTACAGTAATCAAATCCGCATGGTAGTGGTACCAAAACAGATACAGACCAGTGGAACAGAGCAGAGGCCTTGGAAGTAATGCCACACATCTGCAACTATCTGATCTTTGACAAACCTGATGGAAACAAGCAATGGAGAAAGGATTCCCTGTTTAATAAATGGTGTTGTGAAAACTGGCTAGCCACGTGCAGAAAGGTGAATCTGGACCCCTTCCTTACACTTTATACAAAAATTAACTCCAGATGGATTAAAGATTTAAACATAAGACCTAACACCATAAAAACCCTAGAAGAAAACCTAGGCAGTACTATTCAGGACATAGGCATAGGCAAGGACTTCATGACTAAAACACCAAAAGCAATGGCAACAAAAGCCAAAATAGACAATTGGGATCTAATTAAACTTAAGAGCTTCTGTACAGCAAAAGAAACAATCATTAGAGTGAACCAGCAACCAACAGAATGGGAAGAAATATTTGCAATCTACCCATCTGGCAAAGGGCTAATATCCAGAATCTACAAAGAACTTAAATTTACACGAAAAACCCCATCAAAAAGTGGGGAAAGTATATGAACAGACACTTTTCTAAAGAAGACATTTACGCAGTCAACAAACATGAAAAAATGCTCATCATCACTAGTCAGTAGAGAAATACAAATTAAAACCGCATTGCAATACCATCTCACGCCAGTTAGAATGGCGATCATTATAAAATCTGCAGACAGCAGATGTTGGAAAGGGTGTGGAGAAATAGGAAGACCTTTACACTGTTGGTGGGAGTGTAAATTAGTTCAACCATTGTGGAAGACAGTGTGGCGATTCCTCAAGGATCTAGAAATAGAAATACCATTTGACCCAACAATCTCATTACTGGTATATACTCAAGGGATTATAAATCGTTCTATTGTAAAGACACATGTGCACGTATGTTCATTGTGACACTGTTTACAATAGCTAAGACCTGGAACCAACCCAAACGTCCATCAGTGATAGATTGGATAAAGAAAATGTGGCACATATATACCATGGAATACTGTGCAGCCATAAAAAAGGATGAGTTCGTGTCCTTTGCAGGGACATGGATGAATCTGGAAACCATCATTCTCAGCAAACTGACACAAGAACAGAAAACCAGGTGCCACATGTTCTCACTTATAAGTGGGTGTTGAACAATGAGAACACATCGACACAAGGAGGGGAACATCACACATTTGGGCCTGTTGTGGGGTGGTGGGGCTAGGGGAGAGATAGAAGGGGATGGGGGGATTGGGGAGGGATGACCTTAGAGAAATACCTAATGTAGGTGATGGGGGATGGTTGCAGCAAACCACAGTGGCATGTGTATACCTATGTAACTTGAACAATCTGCACATGTACCCTAGAACTTAAAGTATAATTAAAAAAATACAAATGAATAACTGGGTGAAGAGATACATAGGATGAAGTATGTAGGAAGGGGTACAGAGTTCCCACACGCTCTCTGGTGGATGCCTTACCACGAGTTCAGTAACCTGGAAACTCTCCAACCCTTGCCCTTTTATGGTTTTTATGGAGGTTCATTATGTAGGCATGCTTGATTAAATCGACCGTTTGTGATCATCAGCCTTCAGACGTTCCCTCCTCTTCCTAGGTTAGGGAGTAGGGCTAAAAGTTCCACCTCTCTAGCTGGTTGATTCCCCTGGCAACCAGTACCCATTTTGAGGTTGTCTGGGAGCCCCCAGGCACTGTTCATTAACATACAAGAAGATACTTATCATTTCAGTTTCTGAGGGTTTTAGGAGTTGTGTGCCAGCAGTAGGGAAAAGACCAAAACAATTATATACTAAAATATTACACATTTCTTCTCTTTTGTTCATGCTTTCATTTTATTTTCTCTGGATGGACTGTTGCAGAAACTATGTCATTGGACTCAAAGCCAGCCTCCCATTACTACAACATATTTACAACTATTCACCCTACTTTAAGGTTTACTCTCTCAAATTCATCCTGTCTGCATTGCTGCCAGGGTTATTCTGCTGAAGTATAGTTGAGCCCCCATTAAAAGAAATAGTTAACAGTAGTCAAAGTTTAAGTGTTCAGTATGTTATCACCCAGCCAGATTCTCCTTTCCTCCTGTCCAGAAAAAGTCAATACACCGAGACAGCAGAAGTTGCAGCAGAGAAAGAATTTAATAATTGCAGAGTGGCTGATTGAGAAGGGTGGGAGATACTTCTCAAATCCAACTCCTTGAGAATTTGGAGATGAGGGTTTTAAAAGGATAGTTTGGTGGACAGGGGCTAGGGTGCTGGTGATTGGTTCGGTCAGGGATGAAATTATAGAGGTGTCAAAACTGTGCAGTGAGTTATGCTGAGTCACTTCCTGAATAGGGGTCACAGGACCAGCTGAAATAGTTTCTTGGTATGGGTCATCAGCCTAGGTGGTATCAGTTAGTCCACCACAATGCAAAGTCTGAAAAATATCTCAGACACTAATCTTAGGTTTCACAATAGTGATACTATCTGTAGGGGAAGTTAGAAATCTTGTGACCGCCTGCTAGTGACTCCTGAGCAATAAGCAATTATAAAAAACAAGCCAGGGAACAATGACTGGTTTCTGTTTATGCCTAAGTCTTAGCAGAATTTAGGCTCCTACCATACTTCTAACCTTATAGCCTTCCATTAGCTTTACCAAAGGTGATTCAGTCCCTGGACAAGGAGGGTATTAGTTTCAGGAAGAGACTATTATCATCTTTGCTTTAAACTGTAAAATAAATTCCTCCCATAGTTGGGTTGGCCCATGTATGAGAATGAGCAAAGACAGCTTATGAGGTTAGAAGCAAGGTGGAGTCAGTTGTGTTAGATTTCTCTTAGTTATAATTTTGCAAAGGCAGTTGCAAGTATAACATACATAATCAAATTTTACCAGTCTTTCTCTTCATCATCTGTTCAGAGTTATGAAACAGTCCACAAGTCACCATTACTTCTGACACCAACCGCAGAGTTCAGTGAAAACCCAAACATGGGAGAAAATCAGATGCCCACTGAGTTAATTTTTTTACTTTCCATAACCAGAGTGGTGGCCTTCCAAACAAGATGTGTCCGTTCACCTTGGAATTGTCCATAAACCAAGCTGCTCTTTGCTGATTAAGAAAGAACAATTTATAGTGTAGCACTCATCTGATCAGAGGATCAGCAGCTCCTCAGGTAGTTTCAGAGTCAGCCTTAGGAGAAAAAGAAGCTACCTGCTTATAAGTATAATGAGGACCTCTCTGCATTCTTCTGGTTGTATGTTCCTGCACAAACCATTTCTGTTTTACGGAGAACTCTTCTGGACACTGCCTTCCTTATTAGAATGTTTCTCTCATATCATTTAAGATAGTATGGCTATTTTATAGCCATAGCAGAAATCGACTTCTGAGGGCTTAGGCAGTTCTGGTGGTTCTTATAGCATTGTTGATTAGCATTTCTAATCAGCACTTGCCTTAAGGTGAACTTACATGCTTTCTGTTGTTTTACAATATTAGACAGGTATACTTTTCAGTCAAACATACTGTATATCCCAATAGTACATTTAGGTAATGAAGATGTAACCACTTCACATAAAGGCAGCTGAGACATTCCAGTTTTAATCTAAACTTTTATCTTAATCCCATCAGCCATCACCTCCTCTTAATTTAACCTTAACACCTGTTAAGACTTCAACAAGATTTGGAATTATAGTGCCTTGGGCTTCCCTGTCAAGGAGTTCTAGTAATGTCTCTTATCTACCCCTGGCATTTTTACTCACACGTATATTGCCTTAGTTCCCCAGCTGCTGGTTCCCTGGCCTCTCTGTCTTCATCTTGAGTAATCTGCCAGACTATTGCCCCAGGCAATTTGAGGTCAGGTTTCTTATTGTCATCTTTGTCCCCTGGCTTTTAAATCTTTTCAAATTGGGATAAAATAGAGCATAGTTAGTTTAAGGTCCTTTAATGTTGGGGACTAGCCGGGGCTGTCATTGGTCTACCCAGTCCCATGGTAATGCCACATTAAGACTTTTGTTTCAACTCCATCAGTGTTCAGTTTATCCCATTTAAAAACAACCATCTCTACCTTTCCATCTTCCTAGGATAAATTCCTTTACCTCTACTCTGCTGTTTCCCTGTTTTCTTATGACTTAACTCTAATTTTCTGAGCATCTCTTAAGACCCATAAAGGGAAGGTTAGACAATACATCTGATAAGGCTTCTCAGATTATTGTTATATTTTACAGCAGTAAAGTTACATGAGGGTGCCCATGCAAAAGGGGCCCCCTCAATCACAGTATTTACCATATACCATGATGCATACCGAATCATAGTCATGTCACTCATAGTCATCTACTGACTATCCCATCATTATGCCAGTCCAGTGTGGCTTGCGTAAGAAGCATATTAGCTGCTTATTCTGGGGAGTTCAATTTGTCATTTATAGGAGGAGGAGGATAGTTGCCCTTTTCAAGGTAAACACACTTGACAGTGACTTTTATATCTAGTCTACTGGGCTAGCTGTCCCCTTGGGAATAACCTGCTTGTGTCTGGATCATGTATAGACATATCTAGTTGTACAGTAGTAAGCTGTGGGTCTCACATCAACCCAGACACACTCTTCCATTTTACAACATTCAAAACCAAAGATACTGTGCCTCTAAATCCATCACTGTCACAGTCCATTTTAGTAAAGGTTTTTCTTCCAGAAGCAGACAGTGTTGATCAATAAAATGAGAAAATCTGTACTATAATTCCTGGTTTCAGTAGTTTCTTGGTTTTGTCTTTCCCATACCTAGACTACCTCCTTGTAACTGGAGGTCATAGAGATGCTGTCTAATGTCCCAGCATAAAATTTCCTTTTGGAGTGACCCTGAGACTAGTGACTGTAGCCCAGACTGGCTGAAATATGAGTTTGGTCCAGTGTCAGGATCTGTCCTGACATTATCTTGTATTTCCATTTTAGCTGGTACAGATAAAAGTAACAAAAGGATTGTTTAATTAACTTTTTTTTTTTTTTAGATGAGGTCTTACGCTGTTGCCCAGGCTAGAGTGCAGTGGCTCATTGAAGGCTTGAACTCCTGGGCTCAAGCAGTTCTCCTGCTTCAGGCACCTGAATAATTGGGACTACAAGCATATGACATCACACCTGGCTAATTTTTTATTTTTTATAGAGATGAAGACTTCCTATGTTGCCTAGGCTGATCTTGAACTCCTGGGTTCAAGCAGTTCTTCTGCCAGGACCTCCCAAAGTGCTTTGTATATAGGCATGAGCCGCCATGCCTGGCCTACTTTTTTTCTTATTAGTTTGCTTTTCCTTATTTATCTGGTGGTTCAACTCCTTGGGAATTGGGTCTACCATTTCTAAATTTAATTGGTACTTTTTACCTCTAGTAACTGCAGCTGCAGTTACATCATGCATGACTGGGTACTCACCGAAGAATTAAAGGCTTATCAGTTCCCACCTTCTCATCCTCCCTCTTCACAAACCACCTGTTTTAGTAAGTTAGGGTCATTCAAGTGATCCCACTTCTGATTCTAACTATAAAATTAAGGAGTAATCCACGAGATTTCACTTCTGACACCATTTGTAAAATCAAGGTTCCCTAAATCTGCATTCGGTTTCGATAATTAGCTAGAATCCATAGAACTCACTGCAAGTTCTTATACTCATGATTATGTTTATTACAGCGAAAGGATACAGATTAACATCACCCGAGGGAGCGAATGCACAGGGCAGAATCCAGGAGAGTTCCAGTTGTCTTCTCCCAGTGGAGCCATGGACATCATTAACACCTTCTGACAGTGATATGTGACAGTGTGCATAGACTGTTGCCAACCATGGAATCTCACCTAAACCTTGGTGTCCATAATTTTTAGTGGATCTCTGTCACAGACATGGTTCATTGGTCACGTGGCAGACCTCAGTCTCCAGGACAGCCACACCTGAGGTTGATCTGAGACTGTGACCCAGAGCTCCCACTGTAAATCAGATTGTTGACACAGACTATCTGGCTTGGCTCAAGATCCTCAGGCAAACAAAGATAATTGTATCAGGCAGGACATTTCGGGGGCTTAGAGATTACCTGCCAGGAACTGAAGGCAAAGGCTAGACTTCTCTTTGGGCAAGGTTAACTTCTTTACTGAACAATCTCTTTATCTTTTACTTGTACTCTAGTAGCAGGAACCCTCTACCTAACCTTCCAACTTTGTACATGGAATTTTCATAGACCTGTATCTGTTAGGGGAGCCATTTAACCTTAAAACTAGTTCACCTCTGTGTATCCTTTTTTTTTTTTTTTTTTTTTTGAGACAGAGTTTCTCTTTGTTGCCCAGGCTGGAATGCAGTGGCATGATCTCAGCTCACTGCAACCTCTGCTTCCCGGATTCAAGCGATTTTCGTGCCTCAGCTTCCTGAGTAACTGGGATTACAGGTGCACATCACTATGCCTGGCTTATATTTGTATTTTTAGTAGAGATGGGATTTTGCCATGTTGGCCAGGCTGGTCTTAAATTCCTGGCCTTAAGTGATCTGCCCACCTTGGCCTCCCAAAGTGCTGGGATTACAAGCATGAGCCACTGTGCCCAGCCACTTCTGTGTATCTTAACTAACACTTTCTGCTCCATCCTTTTCCCTCCCCACCAACACCACCTCTTCCTCTCTCTGGACATAAGGACTTTTAGGGCTAGTTCTTTAAGAATCTCAATTTTTTATATGCTTATTGATGGAGCCAGGTTTCCTATCTCTTCTGGGTTTTTTGTTTGTTTTTAGGAGACAGGGTGTCTTGCTCTTGTCACCCAGGCTGGAGTACAGTGAGTGACGTGATCATAGCTCATTGTAACCTTGCACCTCCTAGGTTCAAGTGATCCTCCTGCCTTAGCCTTCCAAATTGTTAGGACTACAGATATGTGCTACCATGTCTGGCTGATTTTTATTTTTTATTTTTAGAGATGGGGACTTGCCATGTTGCCCAGGTTGGTCTTGAACTCCTGGCCACAAGCAGTCCTCCTGCTTTGGCCTCCCAAAGTGTTGAGATTACAGGTATAAGCCACTGCACCCAGCTCCTGTCTCTTCTTGAGTCAACTTTGCAATTGTGATAATTTATATTAGAAGATTATTTAGTAGAGTTTAAAAACATTAGTTTTGAATTAAACAGCACTGAAGATTTATGAAGATCTATAGTTATATCTTTTGATGATTTATAATGTTTTGTCGCTGAGTTTATTTCCTGTTCTTTATTAGCTTGTCTGTAGGTTTATGGTCTTTATTCGTCATTTTAATGAACCAGTTTTAAATTCATTTATTCTGTTCTAAGTGTTCTGAATCTGGCCAGGCGCAGTGGCTCATGCCTGTAATCCCAGCACTTTGGGAGGCTGAGGCAGGTGGATCACAAGGTCAGCAGTTTGAGACCAGCCTGGCCAATATGGAGAAACCCCATCTCTACTAAAAATACAAAAATTAGCCAAGCCTGGTGGCATATGCCTATAGTCCCAGCTACTCGGGAGGCTGAGGCAGGAGAATTGTTTGAACCTAGGAGGCGGAGGTTGCAGTGAGCTGCGATTGAGCCACCGCACTTCAGCCTGGGTGACAGAGTGAGACTCCATCTCAAAAAAAAAAAAAAAAGGTGTTCTGATTCTTACAATTTTCTTTTATCTTTATTAATTTTTTGCTTAGTTTGATTTTGCTGTATTTTTAGAATCTTATGTTGAAACCTCAGTTTATCAAAAAGATGTGAATTTTCCCCTGAATTTAGTTTCATTCCATAATCACCCACTTAGACAGTCTGCAACTGTATTTTGTTTTTTCTTGCCTCTCTCTTCTGCTTTTTAAATTTTTTATTTAAATTTTAAAAAATTACTGCATAGTGAAAAACATGAGCTATGTTTTGTGCATGTATCTTTTAAGTGAAAATACGCTACCAACTTTGTAAGGTTGTTATGAGGATTACAAGTATTAAGAATTGTACCTATAAAGTGCTTAGCATAGTAAGCACCCAGTAATAGTTTAGTTATTATTGACTGTTATTGCAGTTGCAGCCCACATGTTTTATTTTTTTTCTCTTTCTTTAAAAATTTTTTTACTGAAGTCTGTGCTTTACTTTGTGGCTTTGGAAGTTGTTTTGAAAAAGGAAAGCAGCTAAAGAACTGCATTAAATTTTGTGCCTGAGAACATTACTAGGTTTCTAGATAAACCATGGGGTTTTTCCATCTCCCTCTAAAAATTCTATTCATATTAAAGGAATAAAAAATCTATAGACTTATAAAGACTGAAGATGAAAGAAGAGACACCAGTGGGGATTTCAGTCCTTTTTTTAAAAGCAGGATAATGAATGGAGGATTTGTTGGATCTGATATTTGACCTAATGGGGTTGAATGATCTAAGGCCATGCAAAGGAGATATGAAGGAAGCCAATCAATATATTTCTCAGGAACCTGTAATACTCAGCACCTAGAGATGACAGGTGTCACAAAAGTTGGACCTATTCTCTGGAGAAGTAAAATCAGAGAGGCACTGAACTTAGGATAGTAGGACCACATGGGGAGGAAGTACCAGGCTGAAATCAGAGAGATTAAGTGTAAATCTGCCTTAGGGCACTAAACTCTGGGGACCTTTACTCTCCCTGACTTGCTTCCATATTGCCAATAATGATGCTTCCTACCTCTCTCTTAGGATTTCGAGACCTTTTCACCCTCACAAGAAAAATTTAAAAGAAAAAGAAATGTGAGTTCTTGAGCAGACAACCAATATAAATTACAGAAAAAAAGAAAACAAAATTTGAGAATTTGTTAGAAAACTATCGCAAGAAATTCATGTAAGAATGTAGAGTCACCAGAAAGAAGTGTCCCATTTAGTGTCCAGAACAGTGGTTTAAAAAAAGACCCATATCAAGATGTATAGCATCATAAAATGATAATATGCTGTGGATTAAAATTAAGATCAACAAAGTTTCCAATGATTCCAATGAAATAGGAATCAAAATAGTGTCGTTAGGGCTGGGCATGGTGGCTCACACCTATAATTCTAGCGCTTTGAGAGGCTGAGGCGGTCTTATCACTTGAGCTGAGGAGGAGTTCCAAGACCAGCCTGAGCAACATAATGAAGCCTCATCTCTATTAAAAATACAAAAAATTAACTGGCCTGGTGGCACATGCTTGTAGTCCCAGCTACTCGGGAGGCTGAGGCATGAGAATCACTTGAACCCAGGAGGTGTAGGTTGCAATAAGCTGAGATCGTGCCACTGCACCAGCTTGGGTGACAGAGTGAGACTCTGTCTCAAAAAAAAAAAACCAAAAAATCAAAATAGGATTGTTGAATCAAGTTGGGAGATGAAGGGCAAAGATTTTTGATCTAGAATTATTGATTGATTGATTGAGACGGAGTTTTGCTCTTGTTGCCCAGGCTGGAGTGCAATGGTGCGTTCTTGACTCACTGCAACTTTGCCTTCCTGGTGCAAGAGATTCTCCTGCCTCAGCCTCCTGAGTAGCTGGGATTACAGGCACCTGCTACGATGCCTGGCTAATTTTTGTATTTTTTAAAGTAGAGACAGGGTTTCGCCTTGTTGGCCAGGCTGGTCTCGAACTCCTGACCTCAGGTGATCCACTCACCTCAGCCTCCCAAAGTGTTGGGATTACAGGCATGAGCCACCACGCCCAGCCTCGATCTGAAAACTCTATAGCTAAAGTATAAATCAATGTGAGACTAAAATGTAGACATATTTCATCATCCAGGTATTGAGGAGCTTTGCCTCTTACATACCTCTTTTTGGCAAGCCATTACAGAATGTGATCCACCAAAATAAGTTAGTAAACCAAAAAAGTAAAAGGTAAGGGAATGCCTAAAATGACAGCCATGCAGTAGATAGTTTAGACTGAGGAATGTAAACTGAGGAACTTGTGAAGGAGGTCTCCAGGGAAAAATGGAACCATATCTATTAAATTTGTTATATTGGGTCATTTGAAAAATAGTGTTTACAAGTTTGACGCATGGTAGTTCATGAGAAACATTAGCAGTTGCAGCATGGGGCAAGGGAATAAATTTGGAGAAAATATATTTTAGAGAAATAGATTTATTTCTTCTGAAATGAATAATCACTTTAAGACCACACTGTGTTATTCTTCAGTCCTTATTTGATGTGAAGATGGAGTTGACTCAGTGGAACTAGAATTTCTTTTCAATTGACTAAGTTTTACAAGAGGAAGACCCAGACTGCATCCTTCATTACCACCACCATTTGTAGCCTCTCCATCATTATCAGCCTTATAGCTACTAGACTAATATTGTTGCGTCTTTTATCCTTGTCTGTTACCCAAGAGAGTGCCACAAGTGCCACACTCCCAGGTGTCCCTTATCTTTCATACTTTAATTCCATAGGCTCTATGTGTACTCGATTCTGCCACTTTGTCCTTTGGAATTCTTGGCATTGTCATCACAATTCATGTATCTCCAGCCTCTTTTTGACCCTTCTCTGTGCTTGCTTTGGCATAATGGACACTGTGTCTCTTGGAACTGTTGTGACTGGCGACTGTGTTTTTTTTTTTTCCACATCTCATATACAACTGGGCCTGGAGGTATGAGATAGGTCTTCTTTTTACTGTTTTTTTTTTTTTTTTTTTTTGACTTTTCTTTCTCTTTCCTCCCTAAAATCTCCAGTTTTTAATTTTATGTTATCACCCGTAACTTCTCATTGCTGCTGTCATCTAAAAACCCTTGGGTCATTCCACTTCCTCTCTCAGATGTTTTTGTTCCTAACTCAGTGGCAAACTGTAGAATGCTACTAGTAAGTTCTAACAATTTTAATATACATAGATTTGATCCTTCAGACACTCTAGTCTTTGTGTTCTTTGACCTCCTTTCCAGTGTTCTTGTCCTTTACACTGCCATAGCCACTCACATGCATGGTCATATACTAGACCTTGTCATTTGTAATATTCTATTCAGTTTTAAGCATTCCTCTCTCTGACGACATCTCTCATCATTCCAGCTTATTCTGCTTAGTACGAAACTTCTACAATTATTCAACCACACAGTGACTTTTATTTTAATCCATTGATCCTACTACCCTTTCACTTTACCTCCTCCCTTTGTGTTCTCATTTAACTCCTTCCTTATTTAATGTCATGGCTAATCAGTTTAATCACTCCCTTGCATGTAGCCTTGACTCCCATATCCCACTTTTTGAATTCACTTGGCATAACTACAGCCCTGGTTAAACTTGACTTCCTTTCTATCATATTTTGTTTATCTAGCTGAACGTCACAGGACGACACATTCTAGCATAAAGATACCAATAGGTCACATTCTCAATTCCTGACCACTTCCCTCAAGTAGACCCTTAATGTTGTCTGGAAGTCATATTGTATATCCACACCTTTTCCTCTTTTAAATGTCAGATACTTCATCCCTACTCTGAAATATTGACATTTGCTTACAACTTCACTGAGAAAATTGAAGCTATCAAAAGAGAACTACAGACTCCCTGTACCACATCTACTTTCCCAACAAGCACCTGTACCCATATTTCTACATTTCAGTTATCTTAGCTGAACTTTGTTCCTTTAGAAAGCTAAATTTTCTACTTATACACCAAGTTCCATCCCCCTCATGTAGCCAGTGACATTGCTTCAGAAATTTGCCCTTCTCTCTGCTAAACTATCAGTTTTTCAGCCTCTAACAATTATTCCTGTATTTCAGTATGCTGCTATTTTTCTTCCATTTTTAAAAACAAAACACAAATTCTTCTCTTTAACTTTCTTTCCCTGCCATCAGAGCTGTACCTGAAAACTTCTTGAAAGGATTGCTTATAATCATGGTCTCTAATTCCTCCTGTCCCATTCTATCTATACATACTTTTGACTGTCAGCATTGTACCAAAATTGCTTGCTCATTTCAAGGTCATGAATAACCACTACATTACTAAATTTAGAGGTGATTTCTCAGTTGTCATCTTAATACCTTATTGTATCAGCAACATTTGACATGTTTAATGTTTTTTTTAACACGTTTATGTACTTGGCTACCAGAAGAACACATTGTTTTCATTTTCTTCCTACTAATCACTGATCACTTTTCTCAGTCTCATTTGCTCATTTTCTTTGTTCTTCTAGGTTGGATGTACCAGGGCTTACACCATTATCTATACCTATAATCTTAGGGCTTGAAATACTATTTATATGTTACTGATTTCTAAATTTACATTTCCGTCTCATTGTTCATTCCTGAACTCTCAGATTTGTCTGTCCTATATAGACTGACATCTCCCACTTGAGTGTCTACTTTTTCAAACATAACACATCTGAAACTCAACTACTGATCACCTTCTCCAAACCTTTTTTTACTGGCAGCCTTTCCCCTTCTCAGTTTGGCAGTTGCATTTTTTTTCAGTTGCATAGGCCAAAAATCTTGGCACCATCTTTGACTCTACTCTTTTCTCATACACAAAACCAAACTTATCAGGAACTCCTTCTGGCTCCACCTTCAAAATATGTCACCAAATCCTACTACTTACTACCCCTGTTGCCTCTAGCCTGGTCTCTACCACCATTATTTCTTGCCTAGATTACTGCAGTAGTCTCTGTGCTTCTAATACTACCTCCTTTCATTTATTCTTAATACAACTGCTAGAGTTAATCCTGAGTTGGGCTGTATCACTCCCCTGCTCAAAACCTGCAGTGAGTATTCCGTCAGTCTTCATAGTGGCTTATAAGACCCTATACATGCATTTTATCTACTACTCTGCCTTTTCCTCCATCTCTGCTACAGCTACACTGGCTTTCTTGCTATTTCTCAAACATTTCAAGGATGCCTGCCTATTTGCTCTCCACTTTCTTGCTCTACTTGTTTACATAGCTAACATCCTCATGCCCATCCAGTCCATTTGAATCTAACTTTGTCAGTGAGACCTACTCTGATAACTACATTTAAAATTGCAAGTTGTACCAAAGGTATCAGAAAATAAAAAGTAAATAAAATTACGGTTTACTCCTTCACTCTTGTTCTTCCTTATCTTGCTTTTTTTCTTTATACAGCAATTATCACTGTCTAAACATAACCTATAAAGGAGTATTTTTGCATTCTTCCCATTCAAATGCAAACTTTAGGAAGGAAACTTTGTTTTGTTTAGTTATGACTCCCAAGGATGTAGAACAATGTTAGACATAAATTTATACGTTTCATTTATTCAACAAATACTAAGATACAGGAAAAAAAACAAGTAGTGGAGCTGCCTAAATACATATTTTTAATTATGTTTGCATTTTCATAGAAAACCAGTTTTAAGTTGTATAAGTAGTTGAGGACTTTTTGTTCTGTCTTACAATTAGAGGCTTTCTTGCTTGTGCATTCTCTCTCTCTCTCTCTCTCTCTCTCTCTCTCTCTCTCGACAGGGTCTTGTTTGTCACTCAGGCTGGAATTTGGTGGTATGATCACAGTTCACTGCAGCCTCAACCTTCTGGACTTAAGCAGTCCTTCTGCCTCAACCTCCCAAGTAGCTGTGATTACACTCAGCTAATTTTTGTAATTTTTGGGGTCTTGCCATGTTGCCTGGGCTGGTCTTGAACTCCTGGGCTCAAGTGTGATCCTACCACCTCTGCTTCCCAAAGTGTTGGGATGACAGGCATGAGCCACCATGACAGGCTCCTTTCTTTGTTTTTAATTGGAATGTATAATCTTGTTATATTTAATATAACTTGTGATATGGTTAGGTTAAGTCTGCCATTTACTATTTGTTTATTTGTCTTTTTTGTGTTTTGTTCTTTTGTTGTCTCTTTCCTGCATGATTTTAAGTTTATAAATCTTTTTTTGATATTCCATTTTATATCTAATTTTGGTTTTTTAGACTGTACTTTATTATTTTTAGTGATTGCTGTAGGGATAGTGGTATACAGCTTTAACTTAATGTTTACTTAAAATATTGTATGCTTTTAGTAACTTTACAAAAGAATTATTCAATTTATTCAGTTACTATCCTTTGTACTATTGCCACATCATTTATTCATGCTTTATATACCTTAACATACAATACTTAAAAAGAAAGAAAGAAAGCTGTATTTTAAGGAAGTTACAAGAAGGGAAAATAATAGCTGGTGTTTCATATTTACCAATTTATTACCGTTTCTGTTTCACTTTATTTCTTCTTGCATATATGAGTTTCTATCTGTTATATTCCTTTGGCCTGAAGAATATTCTCCAGTATTTCTTGTTTTGCAGATTTGCTGTCAGTGAATTATCTTCTTGTCATATGAAAATCCTCAATTTAAGCTGGGTGTGGTGGTTCACACTTGTAATCCTAGCACTTTGGGAGGCTGAGGTGGCGGATTGACTGAGCTCAGGAGTTCAAGACCAGTCTGGGCAACACTGTGAAACCCTGTCTCTACTAACATACAAAAAATTAGCCAGGCATAGCAGCATGTACCTATAGTCCCAGCTACTCAGGAGGCTGAGGCAGGAAAACTGCTTGAACTCAAGAGGCGGTGGTTGCAGTGAGCCGAGATCACCCCACTGCACTCCAGCATAGGTGGCAGAGCAAGACTCTGTCTTGAAAAAAAAAAAAATCCTTAATTTAGAAGGATAGTTTGTTCTAGAATTGACGGTTTTTTTCTTTCAACATTAAAAAGATACTGATATTACTACTTTGTATCTGGCTTCCATTGTTTTGGATGTCATTCATATTTTTCCTTCCTGAATGTTTTATTACTTTTCTCTGATTGCTTTCAGGATTTCCTCTTTTTTTTTTTTTTTGGCCTTTCCCGTTTGACCATGAAGTTTTTAGATATGTTTATTGTCTATGGAGTTCATTGAGTTGATTTTCATCAAATTTGGGAAATTGGCCATAATTCTCCAAACAGACTTTGCAGGCAGTTGTGGTGGCTCATGCCTCTAATCCCATAAATTTGGGAGGCTGAGGTGAGAGGATCACTTGAGCCCAGGGGTTGAAGATAAGCCTGGGCAATATAGTAAGACCCTATCTCTACCAAAAATATTTAAAGATTAGCCAGGCACGGCAATGCATGCTTATATTCCCAGCTACTTGGGAGGCTGAGGTGGGAAGATCACGCAAGGCCAGGAGGTTGAGGCTGCAGGGAGCTGTGATCGTGCCACTGTGCTCACTTCAGTTTGGGCAACAGAGTGAGAGCTATCTCAAAAAAACAAAAAACACCCCAGTCCCGGACTTCAATTACACATGTTAGACTATATGATTTTGTCACAAGGGTCCCTGATGATTGTTCATTTTTCTTCAATTTATCATCTCCCTCTGTTCTTCAAACTGGATACTTTTTATTGATGTGTGTTCATGTTCACGTACCCTTTTTCAGACATCTCTCATTTGCTATTAAGTCCATCCAGTGAATTTTTTCATTTCAATTATTGTACTTTTCTAGAATGTCCTTTTTTTTCTTTTAGTGGTTTCCATCTATCTAGGTTTCCTGTCAGTTGTTCACTAAGAACCTATGTTTATTTAAGGGTGTGAATAAATGTACAATAGCCCATTTAAAGTTTTAGTTTGTTACAACATCTATATCATCTTGGTGTCAGTTTCTATAGGATACTTTTTTCTTTGCTATGAGTCAGGCTTTCCTATTTCTTTGAATGCCTGGTAATCTTTTATTGTGACTTGGACGTTGTGGACAATACACCAGACATTCTAGAAATTTTATCTTCCTCTGAAGACTTGAATTGTTTTGTAGGGCATTTAAATTACTGTAAGCTTGTGTAACCTTGGTTAGGGAAGATCTGTGGAAAGGCCAAGTCATTTCCCAAGCCTTTCTAAGTTGATGTTACCCAATTTCTGAACCTTGTTTCTTAGAAGATCTTGTCAAGGGTTGGTTTTATTTAGGTTTTATTAGGAAAGGACAGGCCTAGGATAGAGCTTACTCTAGAGTGTAGTCATTTAAGAGTGACTTTTCTGGTTTATCAGGTAGATGCCAGGGAGATTAACAAAGTTTTCCTCCATTCAAGCAGAATTCTTCTGGAACTCCTTGACCTCTAGTTTTTCTCTTCCAGTGTCAACTTTATAGCAACTGCTGTCTGCTAAACTTTGTGTAATCTCACCCTGTCATGTATAGCCCAGACTCTGACCAAGGGCTTGTGAGGAATTCACACATGTTCTGTGTCTTCTCTTCCCTCCATCTACCATCTATTCCCCCATCCTCTTCCTATATCGTTCCCTCTGTTCCAGCACCCTGCCCCATGGATTTCAGCCACTCTTGAGCCCAAACTCTGATTTCTGCCTGTGCTCTACTTGGTCTCTAGCTCTCTATTTTAGTTATCATAAAATTGTCTACGGACAGAGGTAGGATGATTATGATGCTCCCTAAAGGAATATAGATTTTGTCTACATGTGGTTCAGTGACTGAATACAGTTGCCTCATGTATTTTTGTCTTATTTTATAGTTTTTGGTGACAAGGGCTAGTCTGGTACCAGTCACCGTGTCCTGGACGAAAGTGAAAGTCACCTTCGTTCTACTTTAATAGGTTTTGTTGTTGTTGTTGTTTGTTGTTGTTGTTTTTTAAAGAAACAGGGTCTCACTGTGTTGCCCAGGCTGGTCTTGAACTACTGGCCTTAAGTGATCCTCCTGCCGTGGACTCCTAAAGTGTTGAGATTACAGGCATAAGCCACCACACCTGGCTCCACCTTAATATTTCTTATACCCTATTGCAGTTTTGTGTGTAGTTAGAGAACAGTAATTTTGGATTGTTTTTGAGGATAGTGTTTAAGAGAGAGTGGCTACTTAAAACCTAATATTAGATATTTTTATTAAAGAGTAAGATAGTTTATGATGGTAGTCACTTGAATGATATAAGTGAAGTTTCTCTAAAATATTTTCCTAAAGAAATAGCTTTTCATCAGGGTGTGGTGGCTCACACCTGTTATCGGAGCACTTTGGAAGGCCAAGGCTAGAGGATCTCTTGAGTCCAGGAGTTGAAGACAAGCCTGGGCCACATGGTGAAACCCCATCTCATTCTATTGATTGATTGATTGAGACGGAGTCTCACTCTTATTTATTAGTTGAGACAGAGTCTCACTCTGTCACCCAGGCTGGAGTGTAATGGCATGGTCTTGGCTTACTGCAGCCTCCGCCTTCCGGATTCAGGTGATTCTCCCACCTCACCGTTTTGAGTAGCTGGGACTGCAGGCGTGTGCCACCACACTCAGCCAATTTTTTTGTGTTTTTAGTAGAGACAGGGTTTCACTTTGTTGGCCAGGCTGGTCTTGAACTCCTGACCTCGTGATCTGCCTTCCTGAGCCTCCCAAAGTGCTAGGATTACAGGCTTGAGCCACTGTGCCGGCCCCCATCTCTGTTATTTAAAAAAGAGCGAGAGAGAGAGAAAGAAAAGGAGAAGGAATAGCTTTTCTTAGAATTAGGCTTTTGAATTAAGATTTTGTATGGATAAACTTTAGAGCAGATATTCACAATTCTAAATTCATATTAAAACTACCTAGAGAGATTTAAAAAATATATTGATGCCTCATCCCTATTCTAGGCTACTTAGATAAGAATCTTATATTACGGCCTTGGTATAAAAAATTGTTTTTTCAATCTTTAAGAATACTGGTAAATCATCCCGGTAAATTATCCCAAGTAGTTTGCATTATTCATAGCTTTAGAAGAACCTTTGCTGAAACTCATTTTTTAGTTCTTCTGTAAATTCTTCTAAAAATTATTTTTTAATTTTTATTTATTTATTGTTTTTGAGATGGAGTCTTGCTCTGTCACCAAGGCTGGAGTGCAGTGGCTTGATCTTGAATCATTGCAACCTCTGCCTCCTGGGTTCAAGTTATTCTCCTGCCTCAGACTCCTGAGTAGCTGGGATCGTAGGTGCCCATCTACCATGCCTGGCTAATTTTTGTATTTTTAGTAGAGATAGGGTTTCACCATGTTGGCCAGGCTGGTCTTGAACTCCTGACCTCAGGTGACCTACCCATCTCAGCATCCCAAAGTGCTGGGGTTACAGGTGTGTCACCATACTTGGCCCTAAAAATTCTTTCAGATGCAATCTAAGTAGTTGAAGAATCTGAATATATTTTTGGTAGAAGTGATATATAAATACATATCTACTGTCAGTCCTCGTAGGGTACTAGATTCAGAGCTATGGCAACAAAGATTCCCTATCTAATTTTTTCATGGGGTACATTTATTGTCAGACAAAAGGGTTTATTTATTGAGCTTCACTCAACAAATGAGTATTTATTAATCTCATTTGTTCAGTAGTTATGTGAGTACACCATATACCAGGTACCTTGCTAGGTGATAACTTTACAATAATGAAAAAATGTACGCTGTCCTTGCTATCTTGGAGTTGTGTAGTCTGTATGAGACTAAGATCGAGTATTATGGTTCCATAATAGTTCATCTGAGTATCTTTAAAATTGGAATTAATTCGTTTGGGTATTGCTAAAACATAGCTTCATTAATTTTAATATTATAGTTTGTGAGCCTATCAGGATATCAAACTATCTGATGAGCTCATAGGTTCAATGAGTCAGTTACCTAGCAGAATCATTGCTATGGCTAGAAGGAGAATAATTCTTTATGGCTAATAGTTAACTTGAAAGAGAAGAATATCAGGAGAGAAGACCTGAGGAAAAAATGAATTCAGAGCTGTTAGTTCCACAGATAAAAGTTACCCATTTGGCAGAGCAGGCAGATGGGGTGAGAAGTATCCCATGTGAAAATTTTATTAATTGGTGAAATTATTGCAAAGAATAAGACTGATTGGTCATTTTCCTTTGCAAAAATGCAGATTTACTTCTGATCATTTACAGTTCGTCTCTGATCTCTCTCTGCATGCCTGGTTCCTATCTTTGAGATAACTGTATGTGTCATCACATCTTCAAGAGCTCCCTTGTGTGCGTATACCCAGTGTAGAATGTTTAGCCACTTACGTCCTCTCTATCACATTACCCTATTGAAATTTTTGTTTTCTCCTTAATTAAAATGTAAGGAAAGGAAGAACAGTACCTTATTTTACCTTATTTACTGTGGTTCCCTACCCTTTGAATAATTCCTGGCAAATGAGCAAATTTAGTGTATATCAATAAAGACGACATACTTTTTTATTTTTATTTATTTATTTTTGAGATGGAGTTTCACCCAGGCTGGACTGCAGTGGTGTTATCTTGGCTCACTGCAACCTCTGCCTTGCAGGTTCAAGCGATTCTCCTGGCTCAGCCTCCTGAGTAGCTGGGATTACAGACGCGTGCTACCACACCTGGCTAATTTTTGTATTTTTAATAGAGACAGGGTGTCAACCATGTTGGTCAGGCTTGTCTCGAACACCTGACCTTGTGATCTACCCACCTCAGCCTCCCAAAGTGCTGGGTTTACAGACATAAGCCACCATGCCTGGTTGCTTTTTTATTTTTAAAGAGTTGAGGTCTTACTCTGTCACCAAGGCTGGAGAGCACTGGTGTGATGATGGCTCACTGCAGCCCCAAACTCTTGGACAAAGGTGATCCTCTCAAGTAACTGGAAGCACAGACATGTGCCATCACCCCCAATAATGTTTTTAAATTTTTTTGCCTAGACAGGGTCTCACTTTGCTACGCCAGCTGCTCTTGCACTCCGGGCCACAAGTGATCCTCCCACTTCAGCCTCCCAAAGTGTTGTGGATTACAGGCATGAGCCACCATGCCTGGCCTACGTACTTAAGAGTCCTAAAAATCATTAAGAGTTACAAGATACATAATTTATACACAGAAGTATACCTGAAGAAACTGTGTAAAGAATAAGAAGATGTCTTTTAAAATGTGCATTATGATTGTGTCTTTTAATCAGTAATCTCTTCATAATTGCATTCTTTGTTGACACTTCTTCTGGAATTCCAGTTAGATATATGTTAGACCTCCCTCAATCCATTCTCCATTTCTCTTAATGTTTGTATTTCCCATTTTTTTTTACATTGAAAATGCAAAACTGGGAGACATTTTTCTCTCAACAGTCTCAGTTGACAAATACTCTCTTTAGCTATGTCGAAACTGCCATTAAAACCTATTCATTATATTTTAAATCAGCCAGCTCTTCCCCCTTTTTAAAACTTTGGATAGCAAAAAAAGTTCAAAAAGCTCTTTTGGGTGGAGAGATCCAAGATGGCCGATTAGCAACAGCTCAGGAATGTAGCTCCCAGTGAAAGTGCAGAGAACGAGTGGACGCCGCACTTTCCGATGAATTTTTGCTGCCCACAGACTGGGAGGTTCCCGGCAGAGGAGCCACACGGGTCGCCAGCGCGACTCTTTTGGCTGACGCAGCTGTTTTGCCAGTGCCCCAGAGCGGCGCTTCTCGGTGTGGAGTATATGGGACGAACGGGCTCGGCTGGTCCCATCCCCACAAAGAAAACAGCAATCGGAAGCACTGAGGACTGAGAATTTCACAGCAAGCACAGCGAACCCGGGAAGGTCCAGCTCTGTGGGGAACGGGCGTCCACCAAAGGAAAACTAAAAAACAGAAAAAACTTCATCACCGGGCGGAGAGAGAGCCAAGATGGCCAGGTAGCAGCAGCTCAGGATTGTAGCTCCCAGTGAAAGCGCAGAGAGCAAGTAGACACCGCAATTTCAGAGGAATTTTTGTTGCCCACAAACAGGGAAATTCCCGGCAGAGGAGCAACACGGGTCACCAGCGCGACTCTTTTGG
>CAUYQU010051483.1:0-65372 GCA_963574635.1 Cheracebus regulus | reverse complement strand
TTGCTGTTTCTTTCTTTCTCCTTTTCTCTCTTTTTCTAAAATCTCTTCCTCTTTCTTTCTCTTTCATTTTTTTCTTTCTTTTGCAGTTTCTTTCTTTCTCCTTTTCTCTTTTTCTAAAATCTCTTCCTCTTTCTTTCTCTTTCGTTTTTTCTTTCGTTTGCTGTTTCTTTCTTTCTCCTTTTCTCTTTTTCTAAAATCTCTTCCTCTTCCTTTCTCTCTTTCATTAAAAAAAAAAAAAAAGATGGAGAGAATGTGCAGAGAGGAGGTAGATAATGACGGACCATGAGGTGCAGGGGGCATGGTGAAGGGCTGGGCAGATGGGCTCAGATGTAGGAATGAGCTGAGCAGGAAAGGGATGCTGGTGCAGAGAGTGAGGCTGCCAGGAGCCAGGCCCTGTGCTGGTGGGTGAGATGATGGCATGGCGGGTTTCATCCCACAGCCACTGAGAATCCAGAGGAGGAGCCGGCTTGGAGCAAACAGCAATGAGTCACCCCAGCCACCTGGTGCAAAACCTCAGAGCCTCTTCAGTTACCAACAGGCTGCAATTCTCGGCGACCAGAGCCACCCGCATGGTCACTTTCGCTTCCAGTGTTCCAGCTGAATCTGAAATCATGCATCACCCAACAAGTCTTCACTGTTCACTGAAAGAGAGGTAGCCTCGGGAGCTTCTAGCCCTTTGTTTGGATCACACCCCTCTGAGGACCTAATGAAAGGAAAGACCATCTCCCTGGAGGGGAGAAAAACCAGACAAATTGTCCTTGCACTAAATCTCCTGAAGATCACAAGTGGACCCTCTGCTCTGGTCTGACAGATGCTGAACAGACGCTTCCTTTCTGTCCCACTCTCTCACCCTCTTCCAACTGTCCCAACTCCCATCATCTCTGCCAACCTTTTGAGTGTGTACCTATGCACCCTTGGCACTGAAGCCATTCATCTGTCCATTTATCCCACAGACTTTCTTTGAACACTGCTATGCTCTTTTCTCCAGACTGTAAGCCTCTTGAGGACAGAGCCCGGTCTGGTTAAGTCTCCAGCAGCTAACACAGCACCAGCAGTGTAATTATGACAGTGGAAGAGATGGAGGCTGGGGACAGAGAAGCAGGGTCTTCTGAAGCCCCAAACTCACCCTTTCCAGTAAGGGTCATTACATTTGACTCTCAATTAGCTTCTTGATCAGACAATTTTATCCTGATTGAAGAGTGTGACTTAAATTTCTGGTGTGAATGCTGCCTTCCAATTATCTAACTGTCTAGTGTTCAGGAAGTAATTAAACCATTTTAATGGATAGGGGCTGAAGGTGAGGAGGATGCACCTGTTTTTCTAGATAATCCTTGTTTGGCAAAAGAGGGAAAAGCACAAACTACCTCATTAAAATCCACTCCTCACAGCCCTCCCTCTGCTCCCTGCTCTACAAATTGCTTATTGATTCCTTGGGTGGTGACATGCCGACAAAACAGGGGAAGATGACTGGGGCTTGTCTGATAGGAGCAGGTGATGTGGCCAAGGTTGAAGAGAGGAAAAAAGGGAAGAAGGACGGGAAATGGCAGTGGATAGAGAAAGAAGCTGCATCCATTAAGAAGAAAGGCTGCTGGTGAACAGAGGCAGAGAAGTCATAGGAGGAGAAAATGGGAAATGAGGAGGCATGGTAACATCAGAAACCCAAAAAAGTTTGGATTAAGTCCTTTCTAGCTTTTCAAAATTTAATTTAATCGTTTTCTAGTGATCCCCTACAACACACCCAACCCTGGGCTGTATTTGTGGGAAATCCAGTTCTAGAAGTATCATCTCATCTTTCTAATGTCTCTCCATCTTCTGGGGCTCCTATTCCTCATAAAGCTGCAAGCTCCACGGGTCATCGGAATTCCACCTCCACCTCCCCTCCATGTCCTGCTAGTGGACTGGGTTAAGTGACATAAGAGTTGCTGACAACTCTAGAATAATGCTTTTCACCCTTTTTTTGGAGACAGGATCTCTCTCTGTTGCCCAGGCTGGAGTGTAGTGATGCGTCCCTGGCTCACTGTAGCCTTGACCTCCTGGGCTCATGCGATCCTCCAACCTCAGCCTCCCAAGTAGCTGGGACTTCAGGTGCACACCACCATGCCTGGCTAATTTCTGTATTTTTTGTAGAGACAGGATTTTCTCATGTTTCCTAGGCTGGTCTCAACTCCTGAACTCAAGCAATCCTCTCGCCTTAGCCTCCCAAAGTGCTGGGATTACAAGCATGAGCCACCACACCCAGCTGCCTTTCACACTCAACTGTGCATCAGAATCACCCAAACAGCTTGTTAAGACAAATTCCCAGGCTGTAATCCTAGGGGCCTCCTGGCTTAGTAGCTCGGGGCTGAGGCCTGAGAATCTGCATTCCTAAGAAGCCTCAGATGAGGCTGATGCTTCCTATATGTGGACTGCTAGGCTAGGACATGGTTTTTATCCCTCACAGAAGGCTCTACATTTTGATCACCAAAAGAGTTATAAGTAATTTTAAAAAGTAATCTACCTCCTGATGTGATAGACATGAAAATGGGAAGAAATGGAAGAGATAAATACTTCCTCTCCTAGACCCAAAGACCTTTGTACCCCACAACTGAGAGTTAACTGAGAGTTACCAGTGAGTATGCATTAATATTAAGCTTTCAGAGTGTTCGCTGCTTACTCATCTTGCAGCTTTAGGTAAGGGACTTCCTCTCTCTCTGAGACTCAGTTTTCTCATCAATAAACCCTCATAGGGTTGTTATGAGATTAAAGTAATGAGTCCTGCATGCCAATAGCTGGTGCTGTGCCTGAGACACATGTAACACTCAGTGCCATATGATATTGATTATCGTGGGGGAGATTACACAACACAAGAAAAGCTCACTCATCTCTCTTCCTCCTTCATTGGCAGCCTTGTCCCCAACACAAGCACTTGCTCTTTCATCTCCCGACTGCTCTCCTTCCCAACCCTCAATCAAGTCACTGTTTATAGATGAATGACATACCAGAGCTAAAAAGCACTCTAGAGGCCAACTGATTCTCATACCCATGCCTCCTCTCCCACCGCAGAGAGGCACTCTCCTCCCATGCAGAATTCTCTGCTCTCAGACAGCTATGGGGTGAGACCTAGTAGTGTCTTACTCTGAAGCCCTACCATTGCCAACCACCCATCTTCCAGATTCCACTCCTCCAGTGCCCAACCCTGTTGAGAACCTGAACCAAAGCACATATCAGGCAAGGGTCAAAAGAAATGAATATATCTGGCTGGGTGCAGTAGCTCACACCTGTAATCCAAGTACTTTGGGAGGCTGAGGCAGGTGGATCCTAAGGTCAGGAGTTCAAGACCAGCGTGGCCAATATGGGGACACCCCATCTCTACTAAAAATATATAAATTAGCCAGGTGTGGTGATGCATGCCTGTAGTCCCAGCTACTTGGGAGGCTGAGGCAGAAGAATCACTTGAACCTGGGAGGCAGAGGTTGCAGTGAGCCAAGATCGCACCACTGCGCTCCAACCTGGGTGACAGAGTGAGACTCCGTCTCAAAAAAAAAAGAAAAAGAAAGCAATGAATATAACCAGGTATTTTGGTGAGTTCAGGGGGTACTGCTGGGAGAGGCCAGGTTGACAACATCACCACCTGCCCAGTATTCTCCAGGGTACAGCTTTATGCTGGGCACAGGTATGGCCAGGCTGCATATCACATGAGCGATTACAAAATTACAAAGCTTATTATAAAGTCACCATAAAGTTATGAAAGTAGTTTATTTAAGTAAACATGCCTACATCTTTCTATATATAATCAGAGTTGTCTTTTAAATCCCAAGGATTACCCTTGGAATAGGATATTTACTCCTATTGGGCTACTCCAGTTCAGAACGTTTCTGGAAAATTGCTCAATGGAGTTGGCCTTCTGTGACAAAGGTGGCTGACTATCCACCAAAATTCCTTACTCTCTTTCCTTGGTATAAGTTGCCACTGAGAAGAAATTACATTTTCTAGTTTTTTGCACCAAGGTGAGACCAGGTGACTAGTACTGAATGCGATCATGAGCCAGGCCAGCATTTAAGAAATGGGTTTAGGGAGCACTCGTTCCATTTGATTTTTATAGAATGGGGTTTGCCCAATAAAAATAAAAAATAAAAAGAAAGAAAAAAGAAATGGGTATTGAGGGAAAATGTGTGCAGGGCTGGGGCAAAAGATGACTTATTCATGCTCTCTTTAATTTTCTATTAGCTGAAGGCAAAAGACCCAGCAACCCAAGGGGCCTGTGGAGCCCAGAGGTGGAAGGAACTTGGGACTCCAAGTTGCTGTGCGGAAGAGAATCTCCTACTGCTCAGGAACTTCTACTGGGTTAACCATGGATACATAGGGCCTTATTTTTTTTTTTTAATCTGCATGAAGGTACCCTAACTAACACACCTTCAGCTCTAGGTTAGGGGGCCACACGATAAAAGAAGTTTGTTGCTTGATGGCATGTTTTATGTTTTCCCCAAATGTATTAGCTGGATTGAGCATCCACCTTATGCATCACACTGGGGCTATTTCTAGCCACAAACCCACTGCCAGCAGACAGGCCACTCCTGAATCTGTTCTGTGCCAAAGACAGTTCCCAAGAGATATTCCTAATATCTGTTGAGCTTTGTCAGCACAACTGGGAAAATGAAGTGCCTCTCAAGGGGTCTCCTTGGAAGGGGACAGTGCTCATTTGGCACATCTGCTTCTAAATTGGTCATCTTCATTTCTAAGCATCCAGCCACTTAGCTGTGGAGATAAGTGGCCATCACAGGAAGCCTTGGATAGGTGGGAAGGAGTTAAGACAGAATCTAGAAAGCCAGATAAGTCACATGCAAGTAACAGAACATGGATGGGCATCATCTCACCAGTTTCTGTGGCTGCTGCTTCTTATCTAAGTTTTGTGGCCCAGCCCAACATTGCTGGGAATGCCCCACAGCCACAAGTGTCAGCCTCTGAGAAGTGTCAACTTCTCAGTGTGGAAGTGACATCAAATCCTGGGATGTCAGACCTGGAAGGAACCTGGAGGTTGTTGGGTTCACCCCTCTCATTTTATAGATAAGGAACTAGTTAGAGAGAGAGGGAGTAACTTGCCCAAGAGCACAGAGGTGATTAGTGGCTGATATGGTTTGGCTCTCTGTCCTCACCCAAGTCTCATCTTTAATTGTAATCCCGATGTGTCAAGAGAGGGACCTGTAATCCCCACATGTCAAGGGAGGGAGATGGCTGAATCATGGGGGTGGTTTCCCCCATGCTGTTCTTGTGACAGTGAGTGAATTCTCACAAGATCCATAATGTTTGGAAGTTCCTCCTTGATTCTTCTCTCTCCTGCCGCCTTGTGAAGAAGGTGCCTCCTTCCCCTTCCGCCATGATTGTAAGTTTCCCGAGGCCTCCCAAGCCATGTGGAACTGAGTCAATTAAACTTCTTATCTTTAGAAATGACCCAGTCTCAGGGAAGTTCTTTACAGCAGTGTGAAAATGGACTAATACGGTGGCTATTCTGGTCTTCAGACCTAGATCTGCTTCCTAGTTTCTTGTGCTGCACTAGGCTGCCTCCACCAAATGTTCCAAGTTTCCTAATCAGGGAATTAAAAGGTTTTACAGGTAGGATCATTTATAGCTAGGAGGAGAGGAAGGAATGTTTGTAGCATATAAACGTCTTGTAGTTAGCATGGATTAAAATTAGGTTTGATAGAAAAATGTTTGTACAATCCTGCTGCCCCCACCCTCTGCCTGTTCGCTACAAAATGAGATTTAAATCCCTTCTTCTCAGAGGACAGGGCCCAGACATCTTTAAATCACTGAAAAGAACCTCAGAGGGCCACACACAGAGGAAACTTTAACAACAACAAAAAAAATTCTATAATTTTGCTGATTACCATATTCTGTTTTAAAGCTACAGAAATAATTTCAGGAATATTTCTTTCCTTCCTTCCCCTGACCCTATTTCAATCACAAGTTAAGAACAAACATGATGAAGAAGAGAGCCTCATTTTTGCAGAGTTGACTATTTCATGTCCAATCTCTTAGGTTTGTGAAGTTGAAAAAAAAAATGTTTTTTTGGTGCCAAAGCCCTTAATTAATTTGCTCTTGTTAAATCCTAATAACTTGACCCACTGGAGCAGAGAATGCCCCATTTGTTTGCTGGAAGGCTCTGTCAGCTTCTCTGTAGCAGAGGATAGCGTCATTATAGATGACAGAACAGGAGGCAGGTGGAACGAGGACATTAGATGTAATCAGATCTTCTCATTGAGGGGACACGGGTGAGGGAAACAAGAACCTTCAAGAAAAAGCACAGCTCCAAATAAGAGCAGACTTTTAATTACGTGAGGACACAGCTTCTGGTGATTTCTATATCTAGGCTGTGGCTGCATTCAGATGATAACAGTTTTGGCAAACCTTTCTTGAGTGTTCCCTCTGAGGGGAATCCACCCTCATCAAGCGCTTCCTACCTGGTCCCTGATCATTACCCGAGGGCGTGTGACTTTATGTGTGCCACAGTGTTCAAACCTCTGGACAGCCCTCTGATGATGGTGTTATTACCCTATTTCATAGACAAGGAGAGAGAAGCAGAGAGAGGTGGCAATTCCTCAAGGTCACACCGTTAGTAAGAAGCTGAGCCCTGGGCCATTCTGTAGCACCGTTGCCACTTGGAAAACCCAACACTCTGGCCTTTGTGACTCAGTCCTTCCTCTTGTTTTCTCTTTCTCTATCTTCACCCATCCCTTACTTGGTTAGTGTCCCTAGTCCTCTGTCCTCAGCCACCTACTCTCCGAGCACTGCATTATTCCATCAAAACCCACAGCTTCAAACACCTTTTATTGTTCACTTCCAAATACGTCTTCAAGCATCATTATCCAACTGCCTACAGAAATCTGGGCATGCACCAGAGGATTTCTTTTCTTTCTTTCTTTTTTTTCTTTTGAGAGAGACTCTCGCTCTGTCGCCCAGGCTGGAGTGCAGCGGCATGATTTCAGCTCACTGTAACCTCCGCCTCCCAGGTTCAAGTGATTCTCCTGCCTCAACCTCCCAAGTAGCTGGGACTACAGGCACGCGCCACCACGACCAGCTAATTTTTTGTATTTTTAGTAGAGGTGGGGTTTCACTGTGTTAGTCAGGATGGTCTCGGTCCCCTGACCTTGTGATCTGTCCACCTTGGCCTTCCAAAGTGTTGGGATTACAGGCGTGAGCCACTGTGTCTCGCCTCTTGTTTTTTAGACAAGTCTCACTTTGTCACCCAGGCTGGAGTGCAGCGGTGCAATCATAGCTCGCTATAGTGTCAAATGCCTGGGCTCAAGTGATCCTCCCATCTCAGCCTCCTGAGTAGCTGGGACTGCAGGTGTGCACCACCAGGCCTGGCTAATTTTTTAAATTTTTGCAAAGATGAGTCTCACTATGTTGCCCAGGCTGGTCTTGAACTTCTTGCTTCAAGTGATTATCCTATCTTAGCCTCCCCAAATGCTGGGATTACAGGCATTAGCTACCATGTCTGGCCTACCAGAGATTTTTAACCCTCTTTTATCACCACCCCCAACCCCATCAGTCACCATCCCTTGTCAGAATGGGACCAATACCTTCAACATCTTCCTCTACGTCACAGGAGGGGACCACCTGTGTGCTATAAAAGGCCTCTTCCTCTTTCTACCCTGAAAAAGAGACCTCTTCTTGGTACTGCCTTCTCCTTGCATTCCATGACGTACTTCATGCATTTTGTTCATCTACTACTACACACTTACGGCTTAGAGAGGCTTTTGCCTTTCTGCCTGGATTTTAGGCTTAAGATAGTCCTCTTGCTTTGGTCCCTTGCCGAGGACATACCCTTTGGTAGTCCTTTCTTCTATCCATTGCCCGTCCCATTCTCAGTCTCCACTATGGTGCACATTCCCCATTCAAGCCACACCCTGGGACTCTCACTCATCTAGAAGGGACCCAAACAATCCTATCAAATCTACCTCTGAAGTGCCTGTCAAGGTCGTCCCTACGCTCCTCCCCCATGGCCATGGCATTGCATCTCTTTGTTTCTTGCTTAGCCTATTACAAGCATTTTCCAATGAAGTCCTTCCCTTCCCTATTCTGTCCAGCTCTGACCCCTCTCTCTAGTTGCCAGAGTTCTCAGTTTAAAATGCACATCTGCTCATATTTCCCCATTTGAAATTTTATCAATGCCTCCCCACCACCAGTGGAGTCAAATCTGAGTGACTTAGCACAGAACTCGTGACCCTGTGGGATTTGACCTGGCCAACTTCTCCAAGCCCATTGCCTATCACCCACCTCCCAGGCTATTTGCATTGAGCCATACAGACTTCCCAATGTTTCCTAAGCACATCTGGCTCACTCATGTCTCTGCACCTCCATACAATGCTAGTTCTTCTGCCTGAAATGATCTTCTCCCCTCTTCTGGATGAACTTTGATTTGCCTTTGGAAACTAGCTCAAGGATAGGGTTCTTTCCTTCAAGAAGCCTTCCTGGACTCCCCCAAGACAGTCAATTGCTCTCTGCTCTGCTCTACTTTCCCCTGGACTGTGCACAGCCTGTCCTGAATTGTGATTTGTTTGTAGACTATGAGCTCCTTGAGGGCAAGGAACTGTGTCTTGGTCATATTTTTGTGAATGTTCTCTAGTTTCGGGAACAAAACGAGGCAGCCAACAAAAGCTCCTGAAGAAATAGATGTGACCCCCTCTAACTCAAGTTCCTCTTTTCTGGACTCATAGTCATCCCTATGTTCAGACCTAGTCCCAGCTCTTATTACATAAGGTTCAGTGATGACCTTGTCTGCCTCCCCAGCAAGAAGAAAGATTCTTGAAAGCAGGTGACTCTCTCATTTGAGTGCATATGCCCAGGTTCCTCTGAATATATATATTTTTTGAGACATAGTCTTGCTCTGTCACCCAGGCTGGAGTATACTGGTGCCATCATAGCTCACTGTAGCCTTGACCTCCTGAGCTCAAGTGATCCTACCTAAGCCTCCCAAGTAGCGGGAACTACAGGCATACACCACCATACCCAGCTTTTTTTTTTTTTTTCGGTAGAGATGGGATCTCCCTATGTTGCTCAGGTTGTATCAAGCAATCCTCCCACTTTGGCCTCCCAAAGTGCTGAGATTACAGGCATGAGCCACTGTGTCTGGCCTGAATAAATATTTTTAAATTAATGAATGAATGAATTCCCCAAGTTCATGTTAACTGGATTTAGCTTCTCCCACCTGATGACCCTTTCACCAGAGTGTCTTATAGGAACATAAACCATCAAATTTCATCTCAATTTCTCAGGTCTCTCTCTCAATTGGTGTCAAAATAGCACTATCAAAAAGGAGATGCAACAATGGCTGACCTCCCAAACCCTGAATATAGGACAGGAGCAGCTGGGGCTCACTGAATTTCTGACTGTTACCAGCAGTTATCCTGTGGGTCAAAATATTACTGGGCTAATTTCCCCCTCAACCTGCCTCCCCAACCAAGCTCTGCATTTGCAATTTTACAGAACAATCAGAGAAGAAATAGATAATAGAAAGAGCCCTAATTAGAGCCGGGGGTTCTTGGTTCAATCTTCTGCTCTGCCATTTTCTTAGCTGTGTGACTTGGAGCACAGTTGCTTTAAGCCTTTCATCACTTGTTAAATATGCACTCTAATACTTATCCTGCTTATCTTTTGAGGTCATACCCTTAATCGGTTTCCCTCTGTTCTTGCAGGGATGTCACAGTTTGTTCCAGCCAAAGCAACTTACGTTTGGCTTTCACAGTGGCATGCATTAGTCTAGAAAGTGAGGACCCTAAGCTAAGAGATGCTTTGTCTGTTGAGGCAGTTTGTATCAGTAAATGTACAACCCTATGGTATAACCAAGTCTAAAGCCATCATCCTCAACTCTGGAGCTGTGCTGCATCAAATGGGGAGCTCAGACTTTCCTGGCAATCATTTCAGGCATAATCCTTAGGTAAGCACTGGGCCATCCTCCATGGTCACTGCTCTGGAGTCTTCTCACTGACTGCTAATGGTCCTGAGAGCCAGTCGGGTAGATACAGCTGTGGATGGGGTTGAAGCGGCTCCACAAGCAGCAAGCAGGCAGTGTCCCACACCACAACCTCCTGGCTTCCTGGCAGGGCATATCTGCAGAGCTGCTGTTGGCTTTCTGCAAAGTTTCTCCTCGGAGCCCCTCCCACTCTCATGAGCTGTCCCTCAGCACACCACTCCAATAGGAAAGGTAAATACATTGCTAACGATTCGTTAAAACCAGCCATTTCATGTTCACTCATATTCTTTACTATCTGCAGCCATTTGACAGTCTTAGGGAATAAACAAATTTTCCTTGGTATCTGAAATATAGAGAAAGTCTAGAGACTCATAGTAGCAGATGGTTTTGTTCCTCTTCTCTTATTCAGCCTTTTGAGTCAACACCAGGCCAGATCCATTTTCTTTTCTCCTGATGGTTACATTTTTATCTCAGGTGCTGAATTTCTCCACCCATCCAAGGAGCTTGGACCTATGGATACTGATGCTTTTTGTCAACATGTTTCTCAACCAGCATTTCTTGAGAAGATGCCCCTCTGCTGAAACCCTTCCACCCACTCTCTGCCAGGGAGCCACTCCTTCTTCTCCCCACTCACATTATCCTCTTCTACTCTCTCAGGACTTCTGGAAGGAAAGCTTCCCCATTTCTCATGGAAGCAAACTAACTTAATCAGGTTTTGAAACCATTGAATGCCTCAAATGTAAGAGAGACGTCTCCTGTGGCTCTTCCTTTGTTTTCAAAGGAAAACAGGAAGTAGGTAGTTTTAACCACCACCTACTTCCCTTAAACACACACACATTTTTATGTTACAATTATAAGCCCTATTGCAATACCAAACAAGGAACAATATTTCTAAGTTAGCCAGCCAATCAAACCACTGCACTAAATAATCATGCTACAGCCTGGAATCACTCAAACAAAAAATTCTTCTAGTTCTCTTTAAAGATATTTATCACTTATTTTTTTGTAAAACCAAAGTAATTAACACTACTAACAGTAGTAGCATGCAGCAAATCATCTAATATCTAATGTTTAATCTTTTTAACATGCATATTTTCATTCCTATAAAGTTTCCATAAGAAGCTTGCAATGATGATAAAGGTAAATAAGTACAGTTGTCCCTTAGTATCCACAGGGCATATCCTTCTTTGAGCAGCAAGAAGACCACACTGCACCTCCTTCTGGCAGTCCCAGCCAGGTCTCTGTTCCCTGTTCTAGCTTCTCCCTCTCTCCTTGGTTCAGTACATCAGGTTTGGGTGGCCAGAGGTCCAGGCTCATGGGTGGAGGCAGGAGGTGGTAGGAGAGGGGTGATGGGGACGTTTTCTCCTTCTCTCAAAACAAACTGGACCCTGGATTGGCATTCTGCTTCTTCTTCTCTGGAAATTTGATGAAGGGGGAGTGTCGGCTGGGTTACAGCATCACTTGGGTTGTAAAGCACCCCTCATTGATGGGTGCTTTACTGGGAATGTCTGCTGGGAGCCTGTGGCTTTGGGCTTCCCTAGGCACAGTGGCCTGAAGTGAGTTTGACTTCTGCAGGAACCCTGGAAATGATGCCCTGATGGACCCTATGCCCGTGGTTGTGGGTCTCATCTTCTTGCTCCGGAGCTACTGTTTGGGAGCCAAGACAATAGCTGGGGACTAGGATGTGGAGTGTGGTGAGGACTCCCTCTAGAGGTGAGCCCGACTTGCCCTACAGGAGGCCGCGGTTCCTGTTCTACATTGCCCTGAGTGAATCTAATGCCAAGTGTGCTCTCTGGTAGTCCCCACGAGTCAGAATGTCTAGTTGAGCCTAAAAATAAAGATATCCCTGGCAGGCATTGCAGGCTGTACCTAATTGTCCCTCCAGAGATCCCCTAAAAAGCAGAAACTTTTACATCTATTTGTGGAGTATTATGCATTTTCCCTCTACTGGACAGAATACTGCACAGAAGGAGAAGCTGAATTTCACCCTCAAATCACCATCATCACTACTGGTTATCATCATTTTGCCATCATCAAAATCCCCATCATTGCAACCCCAAGAACCTGTCTGTGGATTCTCATCATTGCCTGGCCCCTCCTACTCTCTTGCAAGATCATATATTACTCCTTTTTATTTCTCCCAGCATTTCCCCCTGTGGACAACCTCTCCTAGAAAAACACTGAACTGAGAGTCCTACTCTGCTGTGGGAGTCAGCCGAAGACAAATGCTTCCATTTCAGAATTTCACAATCTGAAAAATGGGAAGACGAATCTTTGCCCTCAAGGTCATGCTCTGAAATGGAATAGGTTCTTATTATAATCAACACAATGATAGAGCTGTCTGAACCCCTTAAAGGTGAGATGGTCTAAATGTCAATAGATCTCACCACTTTTGGATGACACTGAAAGCAGTTAGGGTCCCTCTGCAGTCTCCTCCCGTCCTCTGGCTCTCCCCAGGCAGTCACTGGCTTGTCAGCACAGAATGGATAAATTATGGTGTGCTTCTGTATCTTAGGCTATTATTTCTTTCTAAGAAAGAAAAACAATGAAAACTCTCAATATTCAGCCCACTCTGTGTCTCCCATAAATTGAAGGACTGAGTGCCACATGTGTATGAGAAATAGAATGAGAGAGATAGAAGTGGGCCAGGGAAAAGGCAGGCAGCTAGAAAAAAGCCAAGGAAGAGGAGGAGGAGGAGAGGCGGCACAGAGCCCTACTCAGAGAGAGACACCATGAGCAGACCAGAGCACCAGGCAAGCCTGAGCAGGAGCACTGGGAGGCTCAGAGCCACGGGGAACAGACCTATGGATGAAAGCCCCTTTGTGAGAGGGCCCAGGTGCACTCAAAGTCACAGGTAGCATCTGTAGGTTTCCCATAAGTCACACCATGAGATTCCCACTATTTGGTGCAAAAGGGCTAATGGAATGAGCACTGGGTTGTGAGTCAGGAGGCCTTGCTTTTAATCCTGGATAAGAACCTTGAGCAGATTATTTCCTCTCTCTGAGCCCCAGTTCTCTCAGCTGCAAAGCAAGTGAGCTAGACTGCTCGATGACATGGCCTCTTCTATATTCAGCGTGGTCTTCAAATCTGTAGAGCCATCCACGGTAGCAGGTATTTATTCTCCTCTCTCTTGTCCATGCTCCTTCCAGGGAAGGAACATATTCCCCTACCCTGTTATCCTACTGATTCGGGACTTACTGATGACTTGTATTAGCCAATAGGCTGTGGGCACAAGGGACAGTGCACCAGTTCTGAGCAGATGCTTTGAGGTGCATTGCAAGTTTCCACTAAGCCCTCTTGTTCTCCTGCATTCAACGAGGAAAATAGCATGTCCAGTAGTCCGTGCTCCTTCAGCCTGGGTCCCAGCATGAGGAGACACTCGGAGCAGGCCTGAACCCAATGCACAACCAGAAGCGAAGCCCAGCCAAGCCTAGCAGAACCACAGCCATCTCCCAAACCCCCGAATGGGAAATAAAGTTTGTTGTAAGGCACTGCGATTTTCGGAATTGTTTGTTACTGCAGCCAACGCTGACTAGCTGACTAATACATCATGTGACAAGAAAGCATGTCTCATAGAAGGACACATCAGAGGCTGAGCTAAAGCCTGCCTGAAGGAGAATGAAGGGCAGCTACAGGGCCCCTCCACTGCTTCCCCCTTCCGTACCAGAGCTGCTGTAAACCTCCATATGGAGACACACCTGGCTTTTGGCATCAGTAATCCAGGGCTCAGCAGGAGTAGGAGGAGAGTTTGGCGGGAGGGAAAAGGAAATTAGAATGTGTCAATGTCAAATTGTTCCCCATTCACAGTCCTCCAAACCTGGGCTGTCTGCTTCTCTCACTGCCTCGATGCCATAATTAAAAGACTCTTGAAGTTGTAGTTGATGTATTGGTTTAGCAAACGTGAAGAGACAGCAAAATGGCTTAGACAGGTTTATAAGTTCCAGCATCCCTGGTCTTTGGCTGATGCATCCAGTATGTAAGTCTCCATGATTTTCTGATCCCTAATATTAAAGAGCTCCAAAGAAATTCACACAAACGTCATCCCAGCCAAATTCTAGCTAATAGATATTTTCCTGCCAAACAGAGAATTGTAGCCTATTTAATACAATATACATACTAATAATGCTCAGAGAGGGTAACTGTGGAACCCTAATGCTCCCAGGACTGTGACTTAGGGGATAACCTGAGAGTTCCAGGGTAGGAAGTCTGACCAATGCCTCCCCACCTCCTTAGCTGCTTGGACCAAGTCTTCAGAGTCAACAGCCATAATCATCTGTTGCGGGAGGGAGGACAAAGGCCCAGACCTTCACCACCCAAACTACATGGTGGAAGAAAGGAAGAATATAAACTTGGGGGTGGGGGTCAGGGAAGGAGTAGGATCTAAAGCAGAGAGTTCCAATTTTTTTTTTCTTTTTGAGACTCGGTCTCACTCTTGTCTACCCGGCTGAAGTGCAGTGGCGCAATCTCGGCTCACTGCAACCTCCACCTGCTGGGTTCCAGCAATTCTCCTACCTCAGCCTCCTGAGTAGCTGGGATTACAGGCACCTGCCACCATGCCTGGCTAATTTTTGAATTTTTAGTAGAGACAGGATTTCACCATGTTAGCCAGGCTGGTCTCAAACTCCTGACCTCAGGTGATCCGCCCGCCTCTGCCTCTCAAAGTGATGGGATTACAGGCATGAGCCACCACACCCGGCCCATTTTTTTTTTTCTAACACACTGAAACCTTTAAACAAAACCTTATCTGGAACAGAAATCCATGTACATAGAAGAACAGAAGCCATGAAGAAGCAGGAGTGAGAATCTGAAGCCTCTCTGTGAAGCATCCTTTTCCTCTCCCTGGCTGGGATGCGGGAGCCTGGACCTGTGTGTGGGGCCCAGCACTACTCACAGCTGGAAAACCACTGGACGAGAGAAACTCAGGGCATCAGAACAGGCTTAGAGAAAGCTAAAAAAATGCAGGGAGTCGGCGCAGATTCGACCATGGCTGTCTCTAGGCATTTTGCTGTGAAGAGAATGGAATGAAATGGGCAGGCCTCCCTCGTCATACTTGGCAGTGTAGGGTGCACCATGGAGAGGAGGCCATGCACATCCTGCTTGAGGCGTATAGACTAACAACCTTTCTCAAATCCTCCTAGAGGCAAGCCTCATCTTTATCATCAATTGTGCAAGACAAATTTGTCTGGGAAAGATCCAGATCTTCCTTCTTTGCCCTGCCTTCTCCCCCTTCTCATCTACCCCTTGAATCCAAGCCTCTGGCCTCTCCTGAGCTCACAGGTCTCAAGCCTGGGACCATATCTGCTTCAGCCTCCCACAATGGGGGATCCTGAGGGATCTGTCCATCTCACGAACACATGGGTCCCCACTTCCCATGGAGACAAGCCCCCAGACCCACCTATGCACACCACGTCCATGAAGCCATACATCCCGTAGCAGATCTGGAAGAGGAGGTCTTGGCGCTGCCATCTTGCCGAGGGGCTGAAAGTGGACCAGATGAGCCAAGAGATACTGGCGATGAGGAAGAGGGAGCCCAGGATGGCAGCTGCAACCTGAACCTTCTCAATGACCGTCAGAGAGATGGCCTGCCACTGTTGGGGAGAGAGTGGCCAGTTAGCAGTCGCTCAGATGCCCTCATCCCATTCCCACCCCTCTTCCGTCTACTGCTCCAATAGCTCACCTCTGATATAGGATTTAAGCCAGGGCTTTCCAACCTCTGGTACAAAGGGCATTTTGCAGGTTTCTGAACTTCACATTGAAGTTTTGATGCAGAGGAAATCTCTGTCACACCAAATGGTCACAGTTCATTATGAGGAGAGGGATCTAGGTGGGCATGGCTGGAAAGGAAGACCCTTCAACTTGATTATGATATGGACAGAGAAATGGAGGGAACGTTGAAAATGCAGAGCTAGTGTGGGTGGCATTCCAGGACACTAGACAATTGTTTTCAGAGCAACAGAGTCGATTTTCTCACTAATAGGTGCTGAGAGTGCACAGGACTTTTGTTTTTGATCTTTTGGACTTTTTTTTCTTGCTTTCTACAACATCACCTTGCATGCCATTTAATTTATGTGCTAGAGATTACCAATTCTATAGACAAGACAATGAATTTGCTTTTCTCGGGGGAGAGAGAAGCAAAACAGCTTATAACTTACTGAATATATATCAACACTGATATTTCATTTTTTTAACAGAAAAAGCACTGTGTTTATAGCAGTATTGACAGATGGGTTAAAGGCTAGGGTGTTGTTGAGTTTTGACTCTGAAATTCTGTGATTCTATGGCTGGTCCAGGCAGTACAGGTCTGAAGGAGCCAGGAGTTAGATTTTTAACTTGGGGTTTATTCATGCACTTACTTAAGGAATATATATCAAGTATTTTCCATGTGCTGGCCACTAGGCTAGGTGCTGGCAATAAAACCCTAGGTGAAAACAGACAAGGTGCCTACCCCTGTGGAGCTTATAGTCTAGGGAACTTAGACAACAATGTAATTATTTGCACATGCAATTCATCAAGGGTAAGTCAGGGAGGAACATGACACAGTGAGAGCCTGTGATAGGGGGATTCAACTTCCCAGAGGAAGCAATGCTTGAGCTGACTAAAAAGTGACTAGGCGAAGAAAGGAGGGAAGACCGCTTCCGGCAGAGGGAAGAGCATGTGCAAAGGCCTGTGCCAGAAGAAAGCATGGGGAGTATAAAAGCCTGGGAGAAGGTGAGCGTGGGTGGAGTGAAGACAGTAAAAGAGCTTGTAGGGTGAGACAACTGGAAAAGGAAGAATGCGAGATCACACAGAAGCTTGTAGAACAGGCAGAGACTTTGTGGTTTGTCCTACGTGTAGATGTGATGACGTGAATGGTTTTAAGCAGAGGACTGACAGGGTCAAATTTGGGAAGGTGGGGGGAAGGACATCTTCTGATTGGAGAGATTTGCATAACGCTCTGCCAAGAACACCCCCACAAAGCATTTCACTCTGAACTCGGAGGAAAGGCAGACTATTTTCCCTCTGCCAACAGGGAGACCTGGATGGAAGCATTGATTTATTCTGGCTGCAGCTGGGACTGCCCTGGCCAGTAGCCCCCAAGGAATTGTTACTGTTGGGAAACGTGTCACTGGCTGGTCCAGACACAGGACATCAGCCTCTACATTTAATTATACAGATAGCCTCTCATTACAGGTAATTGGGCCTTTACATTTTCTAATGTTTCCCCCAGCCTAGGGTTACACATAATGAAAGGATTTTCCAGAATATGACTTCATCATACCGACTCCTTTCATGCACAACAAATGCTTTTTCCAGGGCCTGCCCACTGCCTGGAAAGAGGGCTTCTGGCTGAGCTTTTGTTTCTACCATTGAGGCATCCATGATCCTCACTTTCTCCTGCTCCTCTAGACTTCAAAAATGTCAAATATAGAGGCACAGAAAGCTTCTCTTCATCCCTAAGCCCCTTCTACCAGCTCTGAAGCCAGCTGTGGAGCCTAAATGGTGCTCCTGACTGTAGTGTGAAGAGTGACGAAGGAGCATGGCGGGTGCTGTGGACAAGGCACTCTCGTCCTGTCTTTCCCGTGTGAAGCTCCACAGAGATGAGGGAGTGAGCGAGCTCTGAAAACTCATAGGAGGCCTGGGAGGGGGAGATGGGCACCCAGGGACCCAGGCTGCCACCAGATCCCTACTGTGATCTCGGTATCATGAGACTTCTCTGTTCCCTGAACTCTTATCCTGCAGCACCAAGGAACGGAGAGACAAGGGGCAGAGCAGAGATGGGAGGTTGTGTGTCTTAGAACAGGAGGGCGTGCTGAGCAAGGCATCGGATGACCCAATCCTGATTGGGCTCTGCTGCTATGCACTGAATGTAACCTAGGAGAAGTCAATAAATTATGAGGACCCTCAATTGCCTTTCTGTAAAATGGAAAAAATTGGTCTTTCCAAGTTCCTAGAGTGTTATGTTAAATGAAATCACTCTTAAACCAGTGCTTTGAAGGGTGTTCTTCGTGGTGTTCCAGCAAAAATACAGATCACCATGTCAAGGCAGGGATATCCCCAAACATGCCTGTGCACCGTGGGCTAGAGGTGAAGACCTGGACCCAGGAGTCCGAGCCCCACATCCGCTCTGCCACTCAATAGCTGTGTCAACCTGGGCACCTTGCTGAGCCCTTTTGCGCCTCCATTGTCTCATCCGTAGCTTAGGGGAAATAATAGTACCCACTTCATTGTGTTGTTTTCAGGACTAAATTATACAATATATGTGAATATTTAGAACACTGACTGGCACCTAATAAACACTAACTAAACGTTCATTAACAATTGCAGTTCAGATGTAACAGACAGAGGGTAGGAAGTAGCCATGAAGCCTTGAGACCCTTAGGCCCATGCTGTCCCTCCTTCCTCAGTGGTTCCTCTGGCTAGAAATATTGCTTCTGGGGGGGTCACTGAGATGACGCCCCATAGGAAATAGGACATAGTGTGTTATTTCTCACAACTGGTTTTTTTGGTTGTTGTTTGTTTGTTTTGAGACAGGATCTTGCTCTGCCACCCAGGTTGGAGAGCAGCGACGCAATCATAGCTCAATACAACCCAGACCTCTTGTGCTCAAACAATTCTCCCACCTCAGCCTCCCGAGCAGCTGGGACCACAGTCATGGGCTACTATGCCCAGCTAATTTCTTTTGTAGACAGGGTCTCATTATGTTGCCCAGGCTGGTATTGAACTCCTGGTCTCAAGGGATCCTCCAGCCTCAGCCTCCCATAAGTGCTGGGATTATAAGTGTGAGCCACTATGCCTGGCCTCTTTCTCACAACTTTGTCTAGGGCATGAACCAGGAGGTGAGAGAACCAGGAGACAGGGAAGGAGCTTCCCCTCTCCTAGCAGAGGCAGCCCTGGGACTCCCATCCATTGGTCTGCCCGCTCGCGGTGGGGCCCACCAGCTCCATCCTACACTGCCGATGATGCAGCTGGCAGGGGCATAGTAGCCCAGAAGCTGCCCAGTGTGCTGAGCAGGCAGCTGTCTCACATGATGCTGGCAAGGAGTGCAGGACACACAACTGAGACAATGTGGACTACAACCACACAACATTGCTTCTAATCCAAACTACTTCCTTCTTCCTGCGCTATCCAGAAGTGACATGGCATTGGCTAAGCACACATCATTGCATTTCCAGGAGCAACAGAATCAGAGGGAACCTCCAGTAGCAAGTGGCAAGAAACCCACAGTGGAAGACAAGGTAGGAACTCAGGAATAGACTCATAGATCTGTATTGCTAACACTGCCACTTGCTTACCTGACTTGGGAGATTAGAATAACCTTTTCATTTTTTACCCCCAGGAAAAACTTATCCCTAAATGCATTGTCACTTCACAAGCCAAGGGTACAGTCAAGGAAGGGTGCTTTGGGGTGGGCTCATGGGTTTGGAATCTGACCCTTCCTTGAGGCTTGAGCCAGCTGGAAAGAAAGGGGAGGGTTAATGCATTCAGACCCCTGCTGGAGCCCAGAGGCCGTGGTGGTCCGCTGTCTCATGACACTGCTATTTTAAGACACTTTGAGATTTTGAAGTGAATTGAAGATGGAACCAGCAGCAGGGAAAGGCACCTCTTTCTGACCCCTCGGTATTCTACTAAGAGGGCTAAGGTCCCTGGGGCTCTTAGTGCTGCCTTCCAGAAATGCCCCCCAACCACAGCACAACTGTGTGTGTGCAACACACACACACATACATAGACTCATTCCTGGGAGTGTCCCATGGAAAACTCCATGGGGTCTAAAATACAACACCCTGGACACCATAGCTGGGGGTGTTTCCAGCCGCCCCTTCATGCAAAGACCCCACCCCGACCATTCCTCCCACCTCCACTCAGCCCTCCTGGGCTTTCAGAATTGCCCCCCTCCCGACACCACCCCAGAGAGGAGGAGTGAGACTGTGCCAGGAGCTGAAGTCCCCATCCTCTCTCTCATGCTCGCTAATTGATTATGTGGCAGCTTAATTGGCTGATCTTGCATGTGTGGAGGTATTTTCAGAAGCAAAATGCTCTCTGTATGTGTGTGTGCCTCGAAGGAGAGCTGTTTGATCTGGGGCATTTGTGCGGGGGGCACAGGCCCCCCAGCTCTTCTGGGGACAATGGATGAATCAGGGCAGGGATAGAGTGCTGGGGCAGGCAAAAGAACCCTAAGTTCTGTGTGAATCCGTGTGGCAGGCCCTCATTCCGCCCTGGCTCTGCCTGCCTTTCCACAGTAGCCTTTTTATATCATTCTCTCCTCATCTTCTATTTTTTATTGCTTATATTCCTATTTTCCTCTGCCTCCATCTCCCGTCTCTTCTCTGTTTTTCCCTCTGTTCCTTGCCGTTTGAAGTGTGGTCTCCAAACCAGAAGCATGACAACACCTGGTTAGAAATGCAGAACCCCAGGCTCTGCTCCAGACCTATTGAACCACAGCCTGCATTTTGACAAGACTGCAGATGAATGACATGCACATTGAAGTGTGAGAACTGCCACTGAGGCTGTTCTTATTTCTTCTTTACCAGCCCGTACCTTGATCTCAGTCCTTCTCCTCACCCCTCCCACCTCCTGTCTTTTTGTATCCGGTTCTCTTCTGCCCTCTGGTCTTTCTTTTTTTCTTCTTCTTCCCTCCCTCCTTCATTTCTTCCTTTCCTTTCCCTTTCCTCTTCTTTCTGCATTTATTTATTCATCCATTCACTTACTTATTCTCCTTGTTCCTCTGATCCTCCACACTTCTTTCCTTCTGTGTCTATTTCTCTCTCTTTGCCCCATCTTTTCCTCTTCTTCTTGGTGAAGCTTAAAACACAAACGTCCTTTCCTCCCCTCTTGCCCCACGCCACCCACTGTGCTTGCCTACGCAGCCCACTCCCTCCACCTCCTCCTCACACCTCCCTGAGTCTGAGGTGCAGAGAGCCTCCTGCTGAAGCAGGTGCTGTGGAAGCTCCAGGCCCAGCCGCCCCACCGGGCAGCCCTGGGTCGTACCTGCAGAGGATTCTTTGTGCTTATGGCGATGACATGGTACTTGTAGTAGCACAGCTCACAGCTCCAGCAGCCCCGCTCGCTGATCCACTTGATGAGGCAAGGCTGGTGTGTGCACTTGACCGAGCCATCGCAGCGGCATGGGCTCAGCAGCTCCCCCTGCAGGGAGAGAGCACATGGTGATGAGACCAAGCCTCACAGTGGCTGGTGGGTGAGCCATGGGACAAATGGGTGGCAGCTGCAGCCTGGTTTGAGCCACCCAAGCAGGCCACAGGCTTTGTTTGGGGACATCAGACTCCAAAGAGGAGGCCTGGGCTCCGGCGCCCCCACCGTGAGAGCCAAGCCATGTCAGTCAGCACAACTAACAGCTCTGAGCCCCTGCTCCTACTTGATATACCTCAGTACTATGAATTCCTAGCGTTCTATGAAGATGAGTGGGCTAGTGTCTGCGGAAGCCTCTGCTGTTCACAGTGGGGTGTCAGGCTCCAGGAGCTTCTCTGTGAAGGCTCGGCCAAGGGTTGCAAACTCAAATGCTCTCAAGGCCAGACAGGCACCACAGGTGACAAAAGCTAGCTGGCAGGGACTGAATTGGAAGGCTCAGACCCAAGTTAAAGGGACAGCCACCATCAGCTCTAGGCAATGTAGATGTGGGAATCTAGTGGGAATCTTTATGTAAAATCTCCTGGTAGTCAAATAGTAACAATTGGGTGTGGGCTTTAAAAATATACGGTGATGATCATTTTGGCTGAGTGTAGAGCTCTGGTCTGGAGCCCTTGCAGTCTCCTGCAGGCCAATACATAGAGACCCAGCTCTTCTCAGCAAAGCCTCCTGCCCTCAGTCCCCAAATGAGAAAAACATAGAAACAGGTCTGAATCCTAGGGATCTAGGAGGTTGGGCAGATGCCCTCACTGAAGGCCTGGGTTTCTCTAGCCACCCTTGGGCCTGGCTGGGGGTAGCTCGGAAGCCCAGCCTGGAGGAATTGGAATCAGAGGCAGAGGACTCAACCGAGCAAGATGGTGTCAGGATTTGAAACTCCCTATGAGTGGACTGCAGCGTTGGGCAGATGAACGTGGTTGAAACTTGTGTTTTTTGTTTGTTTGTTGTTTTTGAGACAGGATCTCACTCTGCTGCCCAGGCTGGAGTGTGGTGGATGATCGCGGCTAACTGCAGCCTTTATCTCCTGGGCTCAAGTGACGCTCTGGCCTCCGCCTCCCAAGTAGCTCAAACTGCAGGCATGCACCACCATGCCTGGTTAATTTTTTATTTTTTCTGTAAAGATGGGGTATCATTATGTTGCCCAGGCTGGTCTTGAAGTTACGGATCTCCATCTGCCTCTGTAATCACGCTCTTGGCTGTAGACTATAGAATCAGCCATTCCTTCTAAGAGTCCTGGAATCATCTTTCCTTTTCATTTCAACTCCTGTCACTCAAGGACCTCACTGTGACCTGAATGAGGTCTGGAATGTCCTTTTGCACTTGTTCTGTCAACTGTTCTTCTCTGTCTTCAAGATGATTTGAATGTCACCTCCTACGGGTAGTGGCCCCTGACTTCTCCAGGTTCAGCACAGTGCTTTAAGCTCTGAGCGCCTTATGTGGAGTGATTTGGGCACATCTCTGTTAGCATGCTTGGCACGTCAGGATAGGCATAGACAGGATCTGTGCATATCCCTCTCTACCAACCAGAGGAGCCCCAGAAGGCAGGGTGAGGTGTTCATCTTTGCACACCTTTCCTCCTGTGCCAAGCCCTATACCCAAGGGGCCAGGCCCTAAATAAGTTTTCATGTTTGAATAAGTACATGAAAAAATAAATCAAGTGTCTTCTCAGGTTGCCTGCACTGCCTTGAGAAACAGGAATGAAAATGCCCACTCCATGAGAATGGGAACCACCTCGATTTTATTCACTCTGGGGACCATCTAGATCAGTGCCTGGCACTCTGTGTGTATTTGTGCAATGAATGAACTTGGCAGAAATGCTCAGGTGCTCGTCTGTTGAGAAACATTAACTTTACTCTGCCCCCATGGCTCCTTTGTGGAGGACACCTTTTAGTTTGTAATCAGTGGCAAGCGGGTAACAGCTGCCTACCTGGTATATTCCTGAGTTATGTGTCTATGTAAAACACCTGTGTATTAATAAGAATCACCCATCAAAGAGCAAATAAATACATGGATGACTCTCAGCTCAGGGCCTTCAGTCTGGAGAGCTATAAGTCCTGCAGGTTCTCAGGCTGTTGGTCCCCAGGATAGATCCACTCTGTTGGCTATCTGGGTGTCTGCCTCTCAATACCTCCAGCCCTCCTGGATGGAGGTCTCCTGACTGAGGTGGTTGTTGGTACTCATCCCCATGAAGCCCTCCTCGGTTCCCTACTCTGCTCCTCCAGTATCAACGGGCCCCCTTTGCTGTGGCTCCAGGCCCTCCCTATATCCTCTGTTACAGCACACCCCTATTTGCCCCTCACAGGAATGATATCTTAGCCACCTTTGCAGCCCTAACATCTAGTAAAGGGCCTGGTAAAGTCTGACATTCATTTCAACTTTGATAGCTGAATGCATGCATATCTGTTTGATGAACGAGAGGTTTTGCTTCTCTAGGACATGGCCAGCCTTTGGCTCCAGGTAGGCAGCCATCTCCTGAAGAAGAGAAGAGACAGGAGATGCCCACATTGCTGGGTGCTAAGGGCCCTTGTACTGAGGTGCTGCTCTTTGGCTATGAAAAGGAAACAGGAGGGGTGAGTGGAGAGACGTGCTATGGGAGGGGCGAAATTCCTCCTTATTCGTGGCAGCATTTCCTAGGCTCATTAATTCTAACGGGATGAGCTGGGTTTGATTAATCGGGTTGTTAAGCAGCCATGTCAAATTGCCCATCAGGTAAGAGGCATTGCTTCTGGTCCCTGGCAACGGTGCGGAGCGACAGTGAAGTCTCCACGCCTTGCTTCCCAAGCAGCAGCCAAGAGACAAGGCAGGAAGAGCTGCTGCCTGGGGCACAGCTGATAACAAGAGCTGGGCTCTGGCTGTGGGACCATCAGTGCCCACGGGAGCCCCCAAAGCCTCGGCACGCTAATCTGGGTGGAGTGAGGAGCATGACCTGGCCTGGTCCCAATGCCTGGGTAAGGGTCAAGAGGCCAGGACTATGCTGCTTCCCCTCCAGCAAACCATTCGTTTTCCTGTAGGGAGAAGAAAACCCCAAAAGGCACCACAGGGACTTGCTTCTGGCATTACAAATATTAGAAAGCAAGGACAGGCTGTGCATGGTGGCTCACGCCTGTAATCCCAGCACTTTGGGAGGCCAAGGCGGGTGGATCACTTGAGGTCAGAAGTTCAAGACCAGCCTGGCCAACATGGCGAAACCCCATCTCTACAAAAATTTCAACAATTAGTGGGGCTTGGTGGCATGCTCCTATTATGCCAGCTACTCGGGAGGCTGAGGCAGGAGGATTGCTTGAACCTGGAGCAGTAAGAGGTTGCAGCGAGCAGGGATGGCACCATTGCGCTCCAGCCTGGGCGACAGAGCACCACTCCATCTCAAAAAAGAAAAGAAAGCAAGGACAACCAACTGTTAGAAAAGTTTAACCCTGATAAAGGAAGTGATCCGGGATTTGCTCTGGGGGTTGGGGGAAATCCAGAAACAAGCTATTTTAACTTTGGCATTCAGACAAGTTTTGTAGGTTATGATTTAGTGTATTTCTATGTACATTTAGGGGAAAGCCCATAATCTTTTTAGTGTTTGGGGCTTCTAAAAAGCTTTAACCAGGAATCTTTGCCAACTTCTCCTGGTCAGACCTGTATGTTGCCAAGAACAACAGAAGTGGAAATGAGCCAGATGGATTCAGGCTAGACTTGGGAAGATGCTCCTTGCAGTAAACTGTATTAAAAGCCAAAATGGTGCTACGTAGACACTGAGATGAATTCCCGCACCCTCTGCCCTAGTAAAATTCTCTCAATATGAGAGATATACCTAATTGAGGAGAAAGGTTAAATGACTCACACAGGGTCACACGGCTGTCAGAGTCTGAGCCGCACCACCCACCCACTCACCCCGCTTCCATCCTCTGGTTCCTGCTGTCCCACCTGCACCTGTGCCTGTAAGTCTCCTACCCACCCCCTAATCCCACCTCAATTCCTGGCCCAGCTCAGACCCTCAGCCAAGTCTTCCATCATCACCCACAGTCTGGCACTTCACCATCTTCAAATCCTCTGGGATTAGAGCTGCTCCTACATACTCCATAGAACTTAGCACATCAGCGATGTACAATTAAGGTGTGCTTACTAACTGAACAGGCCCCAGGGTGTGGGAAAGGACAAGCCCCTCTGGCCCAGCTCCCGAGGCTGCAGCATTTGGGCTGGGAGGATTACCGTGATCTTGTCTGCAGAGCTCAGCAAACTCCACAGATCAAAGGGGCTCATTAAATGCGAAGGGCGCCAGACGCTTCCTCAACGATCTGCTCAGAGTGTTGGGGCCAGAGACTGCCCTGAGAATAACTGAAACAAGAAAAATGGGATCTTCCCTAATCACCGGGCCCCCAAGGGACACACTGTGGGGGAGTGGTTAAGAGCATGGTTTTGGGAAACAGCCGCTTAGTTTTTGGCGTCTCTTCACCAGCTGTGCAAATTTAGGCAAGTCTCTTAACCTCTCTGAGGCTCCATTTCTACATCTCTCCTTTATAAGTAAATCTGACCTCCTCAAGGGTGGTTGTAAAGATTTTAATTTTTTTCCTTTGAGACACGGACTCACTCTGTTGCCCAGGCTGGAGTGCAGAGTGGCATGATCATGGCTCACTGCAGCCTTGACCTCCCCAGACTCAGGTGATCCTCTCACCTCAGCCTCTTGAGTAGCTGAGACTACAGTCACATGCCACCACACCCAGCAGCATGTGTTGCATATTTTGTAGAGATGAGATTTCACCATGCAGCCCAGGCTGATCTCAAACTCCTGACTCAGCCTCACTGCCTCAGCCTCCCAAAGTGTGGGGATTACAGATGTGAGCCATTATGCCTGACCTGTAAGGATTAAATGAGATCATGAATGCAAGGCTTTGACACAGTGCCTGGTACAAGTAAATCCTCCTGGTAAAATATTACAATTCTAGCTCACATTTCTGTAAGGACTTTAACTTCATAGTTTTTTCTACTGTAGCTCTATTTCCTACTGTCATTCTAAGACAGGTGAAATAGGTAAGGAAGGGAACAAGTGCCTAAAGAAAAGAGTCAATCAAGTCACCAGGAGTGGTACAGATGAAGGAATTTTCTAAGAGAGTCCGCTCTTCTGGGATGAATAAGGCACCCTGACTTCTAGCCCAAAATTGTTCCTTGTGTCACCATGGGGACACTGGGAGCATCTGGAGAAACTTCTTTTCAGGGATGCCAAACAGAAGAAGAGTGCAGGCCTCTTGTATGGGTTAAGTGGGGTCGTGCCAGAGGCAGGAGGCAGGCAGTAACCCTCTAGCCTTGGTTGTGATGGAGCTGCTGGGAGGGACAGCAGATAGATGTATTCCGCTCACTGCTGTAGGAGACCATAATATGCCTCCCCAAAATACGAAGGCATGTTGAGCTAAGACAATTAAGAAGCAGCAGATTCAGGAGAACTCTCTGCTCTTTCTGTATTTGCATAAAGCAGAACATGGATTTACAAAGACAAATCTATGTCTTTGCCTCCCACTTTCCACCAGGAGAACAAAGTAAACATTGAACACAGCTTTAGACCCTCATCAGCCTCCAGCAGATGATACCAGAGGAATATATATAAAAGTGGAGAGAGAGAGAGAGAATTTTGGAGATGGAGATGGAGTCTCACTGTCACCCAGGTTGGAGCGCAGTGGTGCAATCTCAGCTCACTACAAGTCTCACTGTGATAGAGGAATTTATATTAACAAGTTTTACTAACTAAAGTTTTTCTGCCCTTTGTTTTATTTCCCCCCGAGTTGCTGCCCATAGAGACTCAAAGTCCTTTTCCTTTGTCTTGTCACTTCTCTAAAAGTATATTGTTTTTGTTGAAGATGCTATATTGACCAGAGTTCTAAGCCAGTGAGTTACCTTTTGTTGAAGTTTCTCCCACACGATACACATTGCATACACTAATAAACTTGCTCATTTTCCTATTGTTAATTTGTCTTTTGTTACAAAGGTCTGTCCCAACTAGAAACTTGTGATGGTTGAGGAGAAATTCTACTTCCCTCCCAACACTGCCAATGACACAGCAAGCTGCAGGCAGCAGTCTCCAGTTGTTTCTCCATTCATAGATTTCTTTCTGTTTATTTTGAGCTTGTTTCATTTTTCTCCTCTTTCGGTCTGAAGGTCTTGCTTTTGGAGTCTCTAGGTTACCTGGTTGCCATGGTAGTGACAGGTAAATCAAAGACTTCCTCTTCTACCCACACAGGTGCCAGGCATCCCTGCCACTGAATAGAAAGAAATAAATACAGTCTAGCGTAGCAAAGACAGTCCTGTGCCGTGCTGTAGTTTGGAAATCTGAAAGAACAGAACAAGGAGACAGGAACACCAGCCTTGGGGTGCGGTTTAGGGACATATTCCTTTAATAAGACTAATATGGTGGTTAAAAGCTTGGGCTCTAATCTCAGGTAGGCTTGGGTATATCCAAGCTGTTAGAATCTGTGTGACCCTGGGCAAGTTGCTTGACCTCTCTGGGACTTGCTCAATCATTATTTATTCATTAAATATTCATCTACTATGTTCTAGGTTTTGTTTTAGGTGATAAGGATACTGCAGTGAATGGAACTAAAATTCTCTAGTCAAGACAGACAATAAATATGATAAAAAGTAAAGTATATATACCGAAGAGGCCATATGTGCTATGGAGAAAAATAGGCAGGGAAAAGGAAAATGGAATAGAAGGGAGGGGGGCGAGTTGAAATCCTACATAGGATTGAAATCCTATGTATGAAGGCTTCACTCAATGGAGGTATTTGAGTGAAGACCTGAGGAAAGTAAGGGAGCAAGCCATACAGTATTTGCGGGCTGAGCATTCTAGACAGAGGGAATATCAGTTGCAAAGGCTCTGAGGCAGAAACATGCCTGGTATGTCCTAGGGGAACCAAAGGGGCTGGTGTCTCTGGGGTAGTTTAGAGGAAGAGGAGCAGAAAATGAAGTCAGAGGTACAACAGGGATCAAGAGTCAGGGGACAGATCAGGCCTGATCTGTGGATCATTTTGAGGACTTGGCATTTGTGAATGAGATGGGCAATTGTGAGTGTTTTCAGCAGAGGAGAGTGACATGATCTGATCATGTTTGACAGGATCACTGGCTGCTCTACTGTAAACAGACTAGAGGGAAATAAGGGCTGGTGTCGTGTTCATCCGGGTGAGTCCTGATGGTGTTTCGGACCACTATGGTAGCAGAGGAAGTCCTGAGAAATGGTCAGTTTCAGGATCTATTTTGAGGATGTAGATGTTAAGCTTTGCTGACGGATTGGATGTGGTAAGGAGAGAAGCAGAAAAGTCAAGAATGGTGCTAATTTTGACCCGCGCGATGAGAAGGATAGGGAATTATCTTTAATTGAGAAGGGAAAGACCGAAGGAGATGCAGGTTTTGGAGGAAAGATTCGGAGCTCAGTTTTAGAAGTGTCAACTTTAACATGCCTGCTAGATATCCAAGAGATGTCAAATAAGTACTGAGTGGTATGTTAGTCTGGAGTTTCGGGAAAGGTCCAGGCTCAGGATATAAATTTGAGAGTCACTGGTGTACAGATGGTGTCGAAAGCTGAGTCTGGATGAGACAACCAAAGCAGTAAGTGTAGGTAGGAGAGGAAGGGGAACCAGAGCTGATGGCTAGAGGATGCCAAGGTCAGGAGATGTAGAAGAACCAGCAGAAAAGACTTAGAAGGGAAGCTCAGTGAGATGGCATGAGAACATTTTTCTAAAAGCCAAGAAGAAGATGGTGTTTCAAGAAAAGAGGGAGCAGTGGACCTTGTCAAATGCTGCTGATGGGAACCAAGCATTAACCACGGACTTGGCAAGTTTTCTTTCTGGTTTCTTCTATTTCCTTAGTGCAGTATGAAGAAAGGGCATAGGCTGACAGTGAAGATTGGGGAGAAAGTCCGGGAGGTCCGAGGACTGTTATAAAATAGTCATCCAGAAGCGTTCTAGAGGATTAGACTAGAGAAATAAAGTATGCTTGTGGGCAGCACTAAGTGTCCTTTCTATTAAGATAAAATAGCTCATCTGTGACACTGAGCGGGGAGGATAGTAAGAGACTCTGTTTAGCTCCAGGCCTGGCACACAGAAGCTCTCAGTAAATGCTGGCTAATAGGTAAGAGTTTATAGCAGATGTCCTTACCTCTAAGCCTATGTTCTCACCCACTTCAAATGTTGATCATTTTCCTGGCTTCCTTTATTTCTCCTCTCTGTAACATTTTCTTATTAATAATTCTATTGTTATAAATATTTCACAGGTCTACATACAAACACTTTCACAGGCGTTATACCACCTACTGCCTCAATAGCTAAATGAGGCTAATAACAATTTCCTTCATTTTATAGATGAAAATAGAGAGGTTATTACTTGCTCAACAAAATGGAAAAGGAAGGCTCTGGAACCAGTCTGTCCATCAAGTTTACCCCTATCCTCTCTGCCCACTGCAGGACACCTGCCTTCTGTCTCGACTCCCATTCACAGCAGGCTGTCCATCAGACCCTTGCCTTCTTTGTCCTGATGTAAGAGATGGCATTGCTGGCTCCCCTGTTATGATATTAACACCAAGACAGAAACTCTATTGTGCTGTCCCCTCAGTCCCTTTCCTCTGAACCAGTTCCTGGCAGGTAATATTTATTGAGTATTAATTGATGTGTGATTATGTTAGGGGGTAGAACAGCATGGGGTTTACTTCTCCTTCACTCTTTCTTCACAACCCCACCCTTGGTGAAGGGGAGATATCTGTTAAGACAAAGTTAAGGGACAGAGATTTTTGGAAGCATAGCAACCCTTCAAAGTTTGCTCTGAGATGGAGTTCACATTAGCAAGGAAAAGTCCAGTTGCCTTTAGTTGTTCCACTGTGAAGACCCAGAGAACCTAGAGTTAAAATAGGAATTTCCCCTCCAGGTTGGAGCTGGAACCTATGTGTATTGGTGTGGGGAGAAATGGGCATAGGAGTAGAAAATTCACTAGATATGTGGAGGAGAATAAGAAGAGATGACAGAGAAAGTGGGAATTCTCCAGTGTCCATCTTGGATCATCTCTGTGATGACAGGCTTGATAGAGAAAGTACTGTTTTGTATCTCTCCTTGGGCACCTATATTTGGGGGACCAGCTAACAATAAGGCTTGCCATTAACATACACACACCTAATTTTATTGGCACAACCAAACTGTGCGTGATATTGACCAGCTATTTGTGTCTGTGATCTGGGTTGGTGGAAAGGGTTGGGGAGGGAGGAGACAAAAGGGGAGCACCAATGGAGCCAGTGAATAGAAAGGAACTAGGAGAAACCAAAAGATTCCAGTGTATCTTCCTTCAGGACACCAGGCAGTAATTTCTTCATCTACAGACCTGCGGGAGGTCAATGTATCCTGGTATCAGGATCAAGAAAAATGACCTATCATGAAGATCTTCTTTCCAGCAAAGATTGTGGAGGAGATGAATGGAGAAGGTTTTGACTCCTGCTGCCCTAGAGAATGATTGAGTTTCCCCCTTATCTGTGGGAGGCAGGCTGGCTGGCAAGATGACCTTCAAAGATCCCCCATGGCCCTCGAATCCATTGCAGTTCACAGACCAGCCATTCTGCATTCTCTGCGTGTAGTGTCGGATAGCGTGTGAGCAGCTCTTTGTCTTCTGACTGGAGTCCTTCCCAGCCGGTCCTTTCGCTGCACCACCCATCCAGGGCGTTTCACATGCTCCCTTCCCAGCCAGCTCACGCCAGTTCTCACCTCCCTCCTGATGGCACCAAGGCCAAGTCTTGGCTTCAGGAGACTAACAGGGTGTTGACACTGGCAAGAGGAAATAAGCGATTGTTGCAATATAATTTGATTAGAAAAAGAAAGAACTCTATTACTTGGGAAAAAAAGATTTAAGGCCTTAATGAGCTGTAGTTAGCTACACTAAATTCAATTAACCACATAATTATTTCTAGTTCTACTCTCCTACCAGTAGCTTATTTTCACACAGACACACACACACACACACACACACACTCTTAATTTGCTTCCATCTTCATGGAATATTTTCCAGACTTTCCGCTCATGATTTTAATGTAAAAAAAGAATGTAAAAAGAGACAAGGAAAACAAATAGATCCAAGCCAAACCCTCCAAACTGTGTTTTTCATTTTCACAATAATTATTTTGTTCCTGCAGTGCTTTTCTCCCTGTAATTTTACTGGTATAAGACAAATGTACCTATTCCCTCTAACTGCCTCTAAATTTACTCAACTGGTACTAGAAAGAAGAACTTAACCTCACAATAATTGAATTTAAATAACATCCAATTCTATAAAGTCAAACATGATCTGCATAATAAACAAACCAAGCTATATGGGGCTGGCGGGAAAAAGAGGTCACATTTAATATGTATATTCATAATCATATCTGTATTTCTAACGACCTAAATGTGTAATATACTGTCTGTCTGTCTTTCTGCATAATTCATCATTACCATCACCATTGTTACCAAACAGCTACAATTAAAGACTGATTTGCTGTCACTCCTCCCCCTGGCTAAATAGAAAAACATAGTTTAGATAAATCTTGCATGACCAGAATTGGGCTATTTGCATATGGTGTGCTGGGACTGTTTCCAGGGTTCCAGGCCACTACACTGAAATTTCAGGGATGCCGGGTCACCACATTCTCTTTCTTTCCCAGAAGTCAAGCCAAACAAAGGCACAGGTCCCCTAGCAAGTTAAGGGGCAAATACTCTTGCCTCCTACGAGCAGCTCTCTGTGATCTCTGCACACAAGCACAGGGATTCCAGCCTCAGCTGTGCAAAATCCTCATGGTGTTCTTTGCAGGAGCTGTGGTGAAATTCTTCAAAAAATAATTTGTAGTCACTGTAATTAATATCATTCAGTGTGTTCAGGGGAAACAGCAGATGTTGCAAGTGCAAATGAGCTGTGATGGCAAGCTACACTTCACTAATGTTCCGGATCACAGCCTTAGGCACTTAGACCACTTCTGTGTATCACTGACTCTTACAAAGCCGGGGTTGGGGGGGTGGGGGAAGCAAGATCTTTCCTAGGAGCCAATCCCAGCTCTGCTATCCTCTCTGGCTGGTGGCCCCAGGCTTAAGAAGCCCCGATTTCTTGGTTCTTAGAGTTTAGCATGCATAAGAATCACCTGGGAAGCTTGTTAAGCACTCAGAAGCTCAGGCTTCACTCCAGAGATTCTGATTCCATGAAGACGCACTCTTCTTCTCTTGAAGCAAGGTTGGCTGAGACTCATTTTGTGAAATGCTGGACCAGATACTCCTCAGCAAACCTTCTGTCTCCTACATTACTTTAAGACTCTCATGTATACAAAGATAAAAATAAATACCAGTAGCTGTAACTTACTGAACATTTACCAGTCAATGCTTGCAAACCCTGTATGCAAGCATTGACTGCTGAGTTCAAATCCCAGTTCTTCCACTTGCTAGGCAAGGGATGTTACCCACTCCAACCCCATCCACGCCATCTGCAGCTCTACCGCTCTGCTAGCCCTTCTGCTATTGCTGCAGCCTCTCTTGGTAGCTCACACCCTTGAATGTGGACTAGAGGCCAGGTGTTGTCTTGGGCACCTGACATGCCTGGGGTGATACAGCCTGGTTAGCGGGGCCTGCAGACCCAGGCTGGCTGGGTTGAATCCTTGCTGACCTGGGGTGAGTTTTCTCGGGGGTAAAGTGGTACCAAAGATACTTCTTGCCTTCCCAGGTGCTCATGAGGATTCAATGGGATAACACGAGTGAGGGTTTTGTTTTGTTTTGGTTTTGAGACAGGGTCTTTCCCTGTCACCCAGGCTGGAGTGTAATGGCACAATCTCAGCTCACTTCAGCTGTCAACCTTCTGGGCTCAAGCGATCCTCCCACCTCAGCCTCCTGAGTTGCTGGGATTACAGGCATGCACCACCATGCCCTGTTAATTTTATTTTTTGTAGGGATGGGGTCTCACCATGTTGCTGTGCTGGGATTACAGGCATGAGCCACTGCACCCGACTGTAAGGCATTCTTAGGACCCTGTCTGACACCCAGGTAGTGTTTATTGTGGGGTGATTGTTGGCTTTCAGGTACCCACCTATCCATACTTCATCTCTTCACATCCTAACAAAGGGAAGGAGGGAGAGGACTATGCTCTCTTGCCTTGTGGATGAGGGATGTCTTCAGTGTTCGGCCTTACAAGGCACCTCACTTTACTGCCTTGTAAATGAAGTTCATCAGTCTGAAACCTGAGAGTGCATAGTTGCCTGGGAGCCTAGATCATGTATGTGGGTAATAATTGTGCTGAAAGCCAGGAGTCTCCAGGTGTGGCTAACAGCCCTGTTACATCAAGGGGAGGGAAGGACACAACAGATACCCCAGCCCTTCCTTCACCTGCTTGCCTCCGTGTTTCTCCCCAAGGCTTCTCCCTGCACATGTGTACGTTTCTACCTCCTGTGACGGGGAAAACAAACAGGTATTAAGTTGTGAATGTTTACAGCCATCTCCTCTCTACCTCCTGGCTTTCAGGTAGGGCTGTGAGCTAGTGTGTTTCTAGGGCCAGCTGGGGGTTTCATTTTGCCTATAAAAAGGACCCAGAGGGTAAGATGATCTGCATGGTAATGAGCTTAGCAAGCCAAGGGGAACAGGAGAAAGAAAAAGAAATTTTTGCTCTATCATTTTCTCTGCTCACTTTATAAAGACGTTGCTGTAAACATTTAATTTGTTTTTCAATTCTTCCTCTATATGGGACTTGTATTTCTTCTTCATTATCAGCTTCATCGTTATACTCAATTTAAACTGAAAAATCTGCTACCCAGAGAGGGCACTGGCCTTTCTGAGGGTGGTGCAATGGGGCAGCACTGAACTAGAGAAACAATTCAAGACCAAACCCTGCTCTGGGCTCAGAGCGCCAAAGGGCAGGTCCTGCGCCCGGTGAGATTGATGCCTCCCGTTCTCACCAGGTGATGGCCATGCCAGAGTCTGCTGGAAACCTGGCCCAGTTCTTTTCACACCTCTCAAGGAAACATACTATTCCTGAAATCTTGGCTCCAGATCCCTGTCAGGAATAAGCATGCTAAGTAGAATCTGAATTACTATGGCATGTGAATAGTCTTCGGTCTGTTGACTCCAAGCTTCTGCTAAGCTGCTCCAAGTGGCTGTAGCTTCTGTCATCTTGGCAATTTATTTTCTGTTTCAAAGAATTCTATATTCCTTGCTTCTAGAGCTGGGAAGGGCCTGTTGGGAAGTCTTCAAAAGTCCTTCTCCCCTCCCCCAGCCTCTGGTCAGACTGCTGCCCCCAGCCCTGGCAGATGGAAGGGAGCCCTGGAGTCTTCCTTGCTCACCAGTGCCTTCCAGTTTTTCCATTCCGATCCATATATGACAATCAACATGGGACGGGGCCAAAGTTCATAGAACAGCTCACCCCTCTGCACTCAGGGGTCAGGGGGATATTGATGGACCAGCATTGTTTCCCTCCAAAGAAGACAGGCCATAGCCCATGGTCTTCTTTTAGGAGCCATTCAGCGGCATTGGTTGAGCACTGACTCTTAGCTCTGATGTTGAGAACTCAGGAGGGCTCCTGCCCAAGAGACATTCACACACGAGGACACATTCTCTCCAATCCAGACAGATTCTCAGCTTTTGCCATGATTTTTAGGCCTGCATTTCACTTAATTAGTACTTGGTATATAACGTATTACCTTTTTTATTTCAGATGGCTAGATAGTTAAGCAATCAATCAAGACCTGCTGTTCTCAGTCATTTTCTGGGATTTAGCGACCCTAGTTCACGTTCCCCATCCTCTTATGCCTCACAATTATTTAAATCCTCATTCATCTTCTGCTCAGCCATCATCCATCCACCCTGAAAAGTTCTATTTTTAAATTCTATTCTCATGTCATTGATCATTTCAACCGCTTTTTCTTCCAGACTTTTACTAGTCTTTTAGGTGGGGTTTTTTGTTTGTTTGTTTTGTTTTGTTTTGAGACAGGGTCTGGCTCAGTCGTCCAGACTGGAATACAGTGGCACAATATGGCTCACTGCAGCCTTGACCTCTCAGGCTCAAGTGATCCTTCCACCTCAGCCTCCTGGGCAGTTGGGACTACAGGTACATGCCACCATGCTCAGCTAATTTTTGTATTTTTTTTAGAGATGGGGTTTCATCATGTTTCCCAGGCTGGTCTCAAACTCCTGGGCTCAAGTGATTCACCTACCTTGGCCTCCCAGAGTACTGGGATTACAGGTGTGAGCCACTGTGCCCAACCTCTGTTAGGTTTTTAAGGTATGTTTTCCTGCTATGTTCAAGCCATGGCTATATATGCTGCCCAGAGGCTGGGAAGCAAAAATGATTCCCATCTCAAAAATATCTTTAAAATATGTACAGATTTATTATAAATCAAAATTTTCCTTATAACTACAGCCCCTTCCCACACATATAGTTCCCCCTAAATCAGGAACATAATGTACAGCCTGTTTTTAACTTGCATTTTTCCATTCACACTATGTCATGAAAACATTCTCATGGTGATCCGTGATTTTGCAGGTCCTGTCCATGAGTTTCCTGAGAACACAGTCCTGTAATGGAATTACTCATTGAAAGGGCATTTTTAAGGCTGTTAATACATGCTGCTAAATCGGCCCTCAGGAGGTGACACCAATTTCCATCTACATCATCTGAGTGTGTCACTATCTGCTGCTATGGCCGCTCACTCCAGGTCTTGTCCTTTCTCCTCCTTCTCATGGGCAACTGTCAACAGTACCACCACTGTGACCCTGAAAAGAAAGGCTCAGAAGATGTAGAGAGTCTGGTTTGGTGTTCCCCGCCCCCCCCTTCTTTCTTTGTACTGTAGGGAAAGAGTGGGATGTGGCTGCAGGATTGGGAAAGAGCTAAGTCAGAAATGAGCAGCAATGCAACCGCGGCAATCTGGATGGGGCGAGTCTCAGCCAAGAATGAGAACCAGGGGGTGCCTAGCCCACTGGAGGCTGCAGAAACTTAGCCTGGGTGCTTTGCCTTCTCCGTGGAACTGATAGATGAAAGGAATGACTTGGAGTACTATTGTCAAGTGTCTCAGCATAGCCAATCCCTGAGATGGCAAACTTCAGGGCAAAGACACCTGGGCTGAAGGGTCCCACATTTAAAACCTGTCAGTCAGATAACTACCCACCACTGCCCTGTAAGATACCTAGTTATGCGAACCCCACACTCTTCCCCAATAAGACCGTTGTGTGACTAAAAGACTTTGTGGTTAAAAACATATCTTAATCTAACCTGCATTTTTCCTGCTGCAATTTCAGCCTTTTCCTATCTTTTCATGGTGAATGAACAACACACAGGCTTTCAGATCAGACAACTTCTGGCTCTGCCATTTACTAGCTGTATCAGTTAACATCAGCTGCTGACTTCACTTCTGCATATGCATTCCAAAATTAGTGTCTTAAAATAACAACTACTTATTACTTTTCACAAGCCTACAAGTTGGCTTAGGGGTTCTGTTGATCTGGCTTGGTTGATCTTGGCTGGACTCACTCATGCATCTGTGCATTGGCTGGACACTGGCTGATTCAGGTTAGGTTGACTTTCCCCTGCCTCATGTCTCTTATCATCCAGTAGAATTGCCCAGGCCTGCTCCCCCGAAGGCAGAAGAGTTCCCACGAAAAGGAGAGGGCAAGCACTTTTCAATGCACAAGCACTTGTCAAGCCTCTACTTGCATCAAGTTTGCTAATGTCCTGCTAACCAAAGGAAATTATGTGGCTTACTTCGGAGTCAGTGTGGGTAGGCATTACCCAGAGAGAGTGGTTATAGGGAAGCATGAAGATCTAGAGCCATTAGTACAATCAATCTACCACATTAACTTTGTGATCTTGGCAATCTCCCTAACCTGGCGGAGTTTTAATTCTGTCATCTATAAAAGTGCAGGGTGTTTGTGGGACTCTTTGCTATATGTAAAATGTCTGCCACACAATACGCATGCCATATTTATTAATTTTCTTTTCTCCTCCTTTTCCATCATTTGAATTTTGTCTTAAATGCATTATTATATATATTTTTGAGATGGACTTACTCTGTTGTCCAGGTGAGAGTGCAGTGGCATGATCATAGCTCACTGCAGCCTCGACCTCCCAGGCTCAAGTGATCCTCCCACCTCAGCCTCCCAGGTAGCTCGGACTACAGATGTGTGCCATCACAACCAGCTAATTTTTTTTTTTTTTGTATATTTTATAGAGGAGGGTTTCATTATGTTGCTGAGGCTGGTCTTGAACTCCTGGGCTCAAGCGATCTGCCCACCTTGACCTCCCAAAGTATTGGGTTACAGGCGTGATCCACTGTGCTTGGCCCTTAAATACATCATTCTTATGCATTACTTTCTACATTCAAAGCTCCAAAATAATAATAATCAACATTATTCCCATGGCTTCTGTTGAATTCCCAACTCCTAGCCTGTGCCTAATAAAGTTTGCCCTCAGTTCATTTCAATGCACTGGAATTTGGTAACTAAAGGAATCAAGGAGTATCTCCCCCCTTTGTTCCTGGGACCATCCAGTTGTGAAATGATCTCTTGGCTTTGTGATCTGGGTCCACTACCACAAATGAAATAGAAAGTAGTTAACACATTTGCATTAACTGATGACTCTTAATAGAGGCAATAAGATGGGAAACCCCCATTTCCTAATTTAAATGTGGCTTTGAGGGTAGGATGAGTATTCTGGCCTCTCCTTAGCTAATCAGGCTCCAGAAGGGACATTAATTGCAGCCAGCCCATCCTGCTGGGGAGACCCAAGGCTGCCAGCTCCCTTGCTGAGAATGGAATAGAATTTTAATTGGCTGTGAAAGCATCATGGCAGGAGGTACAGGAAAGAGTTGGTCTGCTCCCCCAAAGAAGGTGAGAGAAGCTCCGAGGGAAAGGACACAAGCAGGTGCATGGCAGCAAGAACCCCTTCTTCAGGGTCTTCCTGGCTGCAGCACCACAGTTCCAATTCCAGGGCTAGACTCCAGCCTAGGTGAAGGACCTTCTCACACAGTGCACTTGGGTGATCAGCACAGGAGCACGGAGCCTGTGAATCTTCTCATCTCTGTGCTTTTCCATCTTCCTTGAGAGAAGCACCACGTAGTTACTGTCACTTGTATTGCCAATCTTCAACTTTAGAGAGCTCTCCAAATGTAAGCTGAGCTCCCCAGTGGTCCTGTGTGTGTGCCATTTGTCGATTTGCATGGTTTGAAGCAATGGCAAGCATTCCTGCAGTGTCGTTTCAGAGCAACGTTAATTTATTTCACTGAAATAAAGTAATGTAATTATGTTTAGGGAAAACTCGTTCTCATAGCAGTGAGTATGGCCTTTCTGCCATGGCAATTTCTGGAACACAAATATTCAAAAGAATGACACATGAAGGTCAACAGATGTGACTATGAAAAACAAGAAAATGTAGATTTTTAGCATAAATGTACAATGATGCATGTAGTTTCTGGAGAATGTTGGACAAATTAACCTCCTGGTGCCTTAGTTTTCTCATTATTACAATGAGGGCAGTAGTATTACTGACCTAATAAGGCTTTTGGAAAGAATAATGAGATGTAAAATGCTTAGAATAGTGCAGAGTCTTAATAAACATGTTTTTGTGACTCCTAGTGAAGTGACGTAGAGAAGGGGGACCAGTCATTGATGCACCCGTACTCTGTCGACCTAGTGGTAGAATAAATCTGTTGGCAAAAAGCAAAGCAGAACAATAAAAAAATGCAAGCAAAATCATTGCCCTCAGAGAACTATTTTGTGAGACAACAGCTTGATAAAAATTCAGAATTTGCAGTAAACGCTATTTCATTAATACTTTAAAACTCACAGCAATAAACCATCACTTATAACAACTAAGCAGTTTTGTTTTTATTGTGCATTTTGATTTTTATTTTCAAATTTTTACTGAAAGTTTATTACAAACTCAGTAAGGAAGGTGAGCAATATATTGAAGAGGGCCATTGAAAAATGGCATTTTAGGCTGGGTGTGGTACGCAGATCACTTGAGCTCAGGAGTTCAAGACCAGCCTGGCCAACACGATGGAACCCTGTCTGTGCTAAACATACAAAAATTAACCAAGTGTGGAGAGCGCCTGTAATCCCAGCTACTTGAGAGGCTGAAGCAATAGAATTGCTTGAACCTGGGAGGTAGAGGTTGCAGTGAGCTGAGATTCCACCACTAAACTCCAGCCTGGGTGACACAGCGAGACTCCATCTCAAAAAAGAAAAGAAGAAAGAAGGAAAGAAAGAAAGAAAGAAAGAAAGAGAAAAAGAAAGAAAGAAAAGCATTTTATTTTATAATTTATAAAGATATAAAAGATCCTAATTTGTGATCCTCCCAAAAAGCATACCTCAATAATTCCATTTCTTGTCTCACAGCTCTCTTCTCCATTCATACTTCCTGTCTCTTCATTGAGGAATAAAAATCCTCATTTAAGCTCTGAACATAGGAATGAAAACAGAAAAAAAAAAAAAAGAAGAAGAAGAAGCAAACAATACACAGCATTCTCTTTGAAATGACAAGAACTTCATCTCCAGAAAAAAGCAGACAGAAGTCCTTGGCCTTTGAGAAAAAGAGCTTGGGGAAGATGGCACTGGTTCATGTGCTTAAAAGGCAGAACAGGCCTCCCACGATGGGAAATAGCTCATTCCTCTCCACACCTGGTCCTCAGATCACGCTTGGGTACCCCAGCTCCTGTGCTTCACCTCTCTTAACTGTACCATCAATGCTTGGGAAATGAGCACGACAGCCATTTAAAGAGGTAATTAACTGCACAAATCAGCTCACCCCTTCAAGGCATCGCTTTTCTCACACTTTCTGGTTCTGTCATAGGTCAGGAGGTAGGTGGAGACAGAGCTGGCTCTTTCCCTGATGTCCAGGGTCCTGAAATGAAGCATGGCTGGGCCACTTGACTGGGAGTGCAGGTACAGAAGTCAATGCTACTGCTACAGAGAGTGCCGATGCCCAAAGCAGGTGCACCTCTGATGGTGTAAAGGATGAAGAACAAGCTCCGAGAAAGGTTGGTAAATTCCTGACTTTCAGTCTAGGCCCTCCACCTGCCAAGTGAGCAACTCTGTTTCTCTTTCTTGGGCTGCTGTTTTTCTCATTGGCTAAATAGGATGTTGGATAAATCACCTCTACTAGTCTGACGGTTTCTGAATTTTAAAGATTTTATAAATTATACAAAGGTTCTGTAGATGAAAAGCAACACCAGATTCCAGGAATTGCTTAAAGGTGATCTAGGGCAAAGGCACAGAAGCAGGAATTCTTTGTAATGGAAGGGAGCAGCACACTTCACTGGCAGGTCAAGAGGTCATCTGGAAATGGCATCACTAGCTACTGGAAACCTCCTACCCAGCCCAGGACCCTGAAACAAGGAACTTGGAAAGAGAAATTCAGGGTTGTGCATCTGCAGCACAACAGAGGGTGAGACATGTGGTCATGGGAGTACTCAGGGTGCTGGAAAGATTTGCTGCCTAAAGTAAAAAAAGGTAGATTTCTATTGCTCACCCAGAATCATTTGGGGTGAAGCTTCTGATTCACTTCTTCATGCTTCTTAGCTTTTACTTAGCTTCTCATATATACATATGGATCCTAGAATGAGTTTCCTTGATATGGGAACATAAGCACTCTAGGTATTGAAAAGGAGCATCTTCAATTGTAGCTATAAATCATCTTTCTGGTCTCTATCTTGATTTCTTTTTAGCTTTCTTGGCTGGAATTATGACTTTACAGGATATGAATACCCCAGGGTAAAGGGCTATTAAATCAAAGTTCCAGAGTTGCAAAACTGACCCCTATATCCCTCAGTAGAGGAAAGAGAAGCCGTTTGTAATGACCAAGAACAAATACAATTGTTTCTCTCGGCCCAAAATTTCTCTTAAGGTTGATCACCTCTTCACTTATTGTTCTAATTATCCTTCCACTCTCATCCAAAAAGGAGACTCATCACTCCTGAAATGTATATGCTATAAGGCTAACAATGTATTTTTGTTTTTATTCCATCTTTGTTTTTGCTCTATAAATCTCCATCAGTCAAGTCTGTCTAAGACCCTAGGGCAGTATAGAAAACATTCACAGAGAGGCAGAGGTGGGTGGATCACCTGAGGTCTGGAGTTTGAGACCACTCTGGCCAACACGACAAAACCTCATCTCTACTAAAAATACAAAAACAAGCTGGGAATGGTGGCGTGTGCTTGTAGTCCCAGCTACTTAGGAGGCTGAGGCAGGAGAATCGCTTGAACCTGGGAGGCAGAGGTTGCAGTGATCTGAGATCATGCCATTGTACTCAAGCCGGGCAACAAAGCGAGACTCTGTCTCAAAAGAAAAAGTAAGAAAACATTCATAGACTGCATGGAAGTCATTCAATTCAGCATGCAACTATCCCATGCATGCTGTTCCTAACCATTCACTAGCCTGTCAGTGACACAGAACCTACTACCTCACAAGGGGACCCAGTGCATTAAAAAAAAAATAGTTCAATCAATAAATGCTTGCTGGAGAATTTAATAAATATTCTATTACAAGCTGCAGGAGGGCAGGACTATGCATAAGGCATTATTAAAGAGGCATTGGTAAAGATGTGAAGATAATCAGGATATCTGGTGATGTGTGTCTGCAGTGGTGAGACCGGTATACATGTGGAGCCAGGAAAGGAGATAGGAGGGTATCAGTTCAAGGTTATAGGAAATAGTTCAAGGTTCAAGTATACCAGGTCAGTCTGAATGTTCACATGATCATGGTCTATGGCCTGAATGCTCTTTCACAGCAATTTCCTCCATCACCTGTCCCACCTCCGTCTTCTGGGATAAATCCTTATTCCTGTTCACCTTAAGTTTCACCTTTCTTGCTCTGGCTCTAATGCTGAGACAAAAATGCCAGAGGCAAGAAGAATGGAAGAGAGGAAGAGAAGAAGAGAACACGGGACAAAAGAGCCAGGCTGGGGTGCCAGGGAGCTGCCAAAAGACTCACGAGAAAAGTAGCAGAATGAGTGGGCAGGCCCTCATTGCCTGAGCCATGCCAGCACACGTTCACACCCACCTTAGCCTCTGTGGCCAAGAGCACTGAATCCATGAGTTTTTGACCTGCTGCTAATCAGCTTAGTGTTACCATAGGCCCATGTGGAGATGGAGCAACTTGCATCATCTGGTCAAATGAAAGAAATCAAGGGCTGATTGTCCTTGCTAACCATCTCCCTGTACTCATATCGGAAGAATGACATCACATAAATCCAAAACACAAAGAGGTAGAAGGACCGCACACATCTTGCCTTGGCATCCCGTGTATCTAATCTAAACATTCTCTGTTCCTGCCAGGAAATCGCAACACATTACTTAACCACACCCCACCGCTCCTGCACCAAAACATTTTTTAATAATAGTCGTCATCATCATTATTACCATCATTATTGCCATAATCATCATCATTGCAGAGACTGAGTTCACCATTTCACCTCCAAGGACATTTTGATTCTATATTTATACATGCAAAGTTTTAATTGAAATTATGCCTGCATTGATAAACTCTCATTGAGAACCTATTTTCCAAAGAGAATTCTCTTAAGCCAACTTAGTTTTTGATCAATCTTTTAAAATGTAAAGTAGTTAAACTGTTTCCATTTTTTCCCATTTCTAATTTAATGTTATTGAAACTTTTCCTCGGGATAAATCATTTTATAAGTAAAATAGGCATTAGCCACTTGATTAGTTGATCAGTTTTGGGTCTGTATCAAAACTTACTAATTATAGGTCTGTCAATGAAGACTTTATTGTGTGGCTTTATAATCTTTCCAAGTCTATTTTCTTCTAGACCAAAGTTTGTAGATCTGAAGTTTGTCAAGAAGTTGTCATCTTCTGCCAGATTTTAATAAACCATAGATTTAACTGAGGAGAGTGGTTTTGGCCACTATCAGTTTTATCTTATATTGAATATTTCTAAACATCATCAGAGTGAAGATGCCCTGCCATATTAGCAAGGGTACATTACTAACTGTTTAATATATGTGGGCCTCAAGTAAACATTATCTCATTTAATCCTATAGCAACATTGAAGAGTGTGTATGATTACCCCCATTTTATAGATAAGTGAACAAAGCTAGAAATGAGGTCACTTGCCCAATCTCATAGAGACTATGTGATAGATCTGGGAATTGAAAACCAGGACTTAGGGTGTTAAAATCCTTTTTTAATTTTTCTGCTGTACTGTTTTTTCTAGTATCTCTCAATTCATTCATAAGTATACTGTGTTCAATGGCTGTACGCACATCTCATAACACATTTTGCCTTGTTTTTGCCTACCTCCTGTTCTCTGTCTGTCTGTCTGTCTGTCTCTCTCTCTCTCTCTCTCACACACACACACACACACACACACACACACACACACACCCTTTGTGTTTCCAATAAAGCACAACAGATTGCCAGTATGCTCCAGGGCTCACCCTGGGATCAGCACGACTTATTCTCTCCTCCCTCCCTGGTAGGTGAGTCCCACTGCCACCCCAGGGAACCACCTGGGAGGAGCTCCTGTGGCCAGCACATTAGGTGGGACCTCACAGGTGTGCCTCTGAGTTCCCACAGGGAAACCTGAAGGAGGCAGCCCCGCAGGGACTCACAGGGGCTCAGCCCGCTGACTGAGGGAGTCCATCAGTGTTGTTTTATTTAGAAAGGAAGAGCATGGTTTTTCAGTGGAGCACATCCAGACAGTTTCCTTTTTTACAACAAATTACAAGAGGGGTGGGAAGGAAAGAAAATGGAGGAATAGAGGGAGGGAGGGGGGTTTCTATTTTTAAAGCCTTGCCAGGCATTAGTTCTGTGGAAGTTTCTGTGAGGAAGGAAGAAGGAAGAAAAGATGGGAGTGAGCGAGGGGTAACTGGTGGGAGGGGTAAGGTCTAGGGAAGTGATTTTCAAACATACTTTTTTTTTTTTGAAACTGGAATCTTTTCTCCAAAGGTATCCTATGAAGAAATGCCAATATAAAAGACAAAAGGGGAGCTGTGTATCGCCATGAACGTAGGCAGCTTTCTGACCCCTGCCCACTTGGCTTCTCCCCTGAGCACGTGGAGGCCCCCGTGATAGTACTACTGAAAACAGGTTGAAACCATTTGTTGAGCAGTGTAAGGGAAAAGGATCCCATTTCCGTGTATTTATTCGTTCATTCATAAAATACTTACTGATGCCTAGGTGCTGAGGTGGGATGATTGCTTGATGCCAGGGTTTTGAGACTAGCCTGGGCAACATGGCAAGACCCCCCTCTCTCTAAAAAAATTTAAAATTTAAAAATCTTAGCCAGGCATGGTGGCATGCATCTATACTCCCAGCTGTTCAGGAGGCTGACATGGGAGGATTCCTTGACCCCAAGAGTTCAAGGCTGCAGTGAGCTATGATTGAGCCACTGCACTCTACCCTGAGTGACAAAATGAGACCCTGTCTCAAGAAAACAAAAACAAAAACTCTAAAAGTTGGGGAAAATATGTGTTTAGACAAGACAAAAAGGCTGGGTGCGGTGGTTCATGCCTGTAATCCCAACCATTTGGGAGGCTGAGGTGGGCAGATAGCTTGAGCTCAGGAGTTTAAGAGCATCCTGGGTAACATGGTGAAACCACGTCTCTAACCCTCAAAAATGCAAAAATTAGCTGGGCTTGGTGGTGTGTGCCTATAGTCCCAGCTCCTTGGGAGGCTGAGGTCAGAGGATAACTTGAGCCAAGGAGGCAGAGGTTCCAGTCAGCTATGATGGTGCCACTGTGCTCCCACTTGGGCAACATAGCCAGACCCTGTCTCAAAAAAGGAAAAGAAAAAAAGTCAGGCACATGGAACTCTATCCTGGACTCCAGGCTTTACTCCCTTGAATCTGTTTCCTGTATCACCCACCCTGAATGCTGATGATAGGCCTGTGCAATCCACCTAGGTAAATGGCACAGAAGAGCCCTCCAGTGTGCCTAGTACTGCCTAAGATGTGGCTTGTGGGCCAACTCTGCTTCCTGCACCATGAGCTGTGGTCCTCCCACTGACTTACTTATGCTCCCCAGCATTTGCCCCTGAAAGTCCTCAGAAAGAGATCTTGCAAACTGATATAGGTGCCCAGACTATGACGTTTGCACGCTGCCCAGACAGTTATATATCATTCATAACTCATTAACCCGAGCTAAAAATAGAAAGCCACTGCCATAGCCAGCTGTGAATCCTCCGGGGGCCGATCTTGGTTTGATTCTAATTATACAACCTGCTTAGCAACTCCCAGTCCCCGGTTCCCAATTTTTCCTCTTTCCTCATCCTAGCCACGAGCCACGAAGAAGGGTGTGGACATTCAAACCTATTCATGGTTTTCACGTTTGCTCCTTGCAAGCTGCAAAAGCAAAGTACTTGGAGAGGGAAGAGAATGGTTATCATGGTCAAAATGAAGTCTTGGGACTAGTTACAGATTTCCATCTATTTGTCTTTTGGTCCATCTTCACCCCAACCACCAATCCCCTACAAGCATAGAAAATGGAGAATTGATTCTAATGGCAACATATCTTCACAAAGCATTTGGTTCTGAAGATCCCATGGCACTTTAAAGATGGTTTCTGGAAAACCTAATTAATCCTCACAGTGTGTCTTTGAGGGAAGAGGTTTTGAGCTACATCTACCCTGAAGCTGGAACAGAATAAGACAGGTGAAAATTATAGCAGGAGAAATTCAAGCTAGAAGAGAGGTAGAATTACCAGATGGTATGGACATGAAATAGATCACCATGGCAGCTGGTATAACTCTTTTTCCAAAATATTTTTAACACAGGCACGATCTCCCTATAGTGGACATAGGACACTTTCCTTTGCTTATCCTGTTCAACTCACGTGGTCCATGTGAGGCTAAATTGTACTGACCACACCCAAGTTCCTAAGGTATACGTATAACCCCAGCCTAACTAATCAGAAGACTCCTACCCTGGGACACAGCGATTGGTTTAGGAATGGGTTACATGACCCAAACCATCTAAGGAGGGCTTCCCAGAGATTTTACTTAAGCTTTACTGGAAAAACTATTTTAGTCTTAGCTGAGTTTACGAGTTATGAGCTACAACAAAAACTTGGAGACGATCTTGCTTCCACATGAAAAGACCTGAGCTAGACCCAGCTACACAAACCAAGGGATGAAAATAGAAAGAGAGGCCTTGGCTGTAACCATGCTGCAGCCATTCCCTTAGCTTCCCTGTTTTTGGTAATTCATTTTTAAAAAATTTTGTATGATGTAGTTCCACTTGGCTTTTTGCCCCTTGCAACTGAAAGAGCTCTAACTGATATAACTGTTTGCCTGATTCCAAAGCCCAATCTCATCCTAGCCACGAACACACACACACACCACCTGTCTAAAATGGCTTTGGTGCCTTCCTGCTTGAAACTGAAGAGCTGGCAGGAAGAGGGGACGACGACAAAGTAATTCCTCTAGGATTATCCTTCCCATTTTATGATAGGCAAAGCATAGAACCACTGGCCTAGATGAGACCCTGGAGGGCACCTACCCAGTGCAGTCACCGAAATGGTGCCAGGCCCCTCTCAACTTTGCTACCAAGTAGTCACCCAGCCTTGGCTCCAGTGATGAGTATCCCTCCTTGCTGAGGCTGCTCTTTCACTTTGGGGCAGTACTCATCATTAGACGTTCTTTCTTTTCACCTCAGAGTGAGGTGGGGTCTCACTCTGTTGCCCAGGCTGGAGTGCAGTGGTATGATCGTGGTACACCGCAGCCTCAACCTTCTGGGCTCAAGCAGTCCTCCCACCTCAGCCTCCTGAGTAGCTGGGACTACAGGTGCATGACATCATGCCCAGCTACTTTTTCTAAATTATTTGTATAGACATTCTCCCTATGTAGCCTGGGCTGGCCTTGAACTCCTGGGATCAAGTGATCCACCTGCCTCAGCCTCTGAAAGTGTTAAGATTATAGGTGTGAACCACCACACCTAGCCAGTTCTTTCTTAAACTGAATCAAAATCTAGTTGTCTGTAATTTCCAGTCATTGGCCCTCCCTTCTGGGGTGATGCCAGGCAAGCTTGCTCTCTGCTATGTGATAACCTTCAGAGTACTGGTGGGCAGCCAGTCTGGCCTCCTGGTCCTGCTGTGTATTCCAGCTACTCCTCATATCACATGGTTTGAAGTCTCTTTATAAAGTCACCTTTTTGTTAACCCACTTCTGGGGGTATGTGGCATTAAAGAATTCATCCTTCACAAGACAGGTGTTAGACTGACAATAGGAGGATGGGAGGTCTCTTACTCCCTCTTCCTGGATTCCATACTTCAGTGAGGATAGATTAGGACCACATTAACATCACCAAGTGATAGGAAGGAGTGGATGAAGGATTATTTTACATTAAATAGTAATATATTGGATTATAAAGAATTCAAAAAATATTAAGAAGAAAACTGAATATTACCTATAATCCTACCATCTAGAGAAGCACTGCTAACATCTTATTATCTCTCCTCTAATCTTTTCTCTATACAAATATAAATATAATTTTAAAATAAACTTTAGAATCAAATTCTGAATACTTATTAGATTCAGGAGCATATCCCATGCCATTAAGTACTTCTTGGAAATATTATTGGTGATGGCTCCATAATAGTCCATGCTGTGGCTGGATCCTAACTTTTTAAATCACGTTTTTTTGTTTTTTATTTTTTTTTAGATAGTCTCGCTCTGTCACCCAGGCTGGAGTACAGTGGCGCGATCTTGGCTCACTACAACCTCTGCCTCTCAGGTTCAAGCGATTCTCCTGCCTCAGCCTCCTGAGTAGCTGGGTTCACAGGTGTGCACCACCATGCCCAGCTAATTTTTGTATTTTCAGTAGAGATGGGGGTTTCACCATGTTTGGCCAGGCTAGTCTTGAATGCCTGGCCTCAAGTGATCCACCTGCCTTAGCCTCCAAAAATGCTGAGATTACAGGCATGAGCCACTGCAGTCAGCCATAAATCATGTCTTTATTGTCAAAAACTTAGGTTTTCTCAAATTTTTGCTTTAATAAACAACCACAGTTTAAACATTTTTAATAAAGATTAATAGAAATAAGACTAGAATGCTTTGGGAGACCAAGGTGGGTAGATCACGAGGTCAAGCGATGGAGACCATCCTGGCCAACATGGTGAAACACTATCTCTACTAAAAATACAAAATTAACTGGGCATGGTGGTGCACACCTGTAGTCTCAGCTACTTAGGAGGCTGAGGCAGGAGAATTGCTTGAACCCGGGAGGCAGAGGTTGCAGTGAGCCGAGATTGTGCCCACTGCACTCCAGCCTGGTGACATAGTGAGATTCCATCTCAAAAAAAAAAGGATTAGAAATCAGTAGGGTAAGAACTTTTTTTTATTATTTTAAATTACTGCATTTTGGGCTCACACAAAAGTAAGGACTATTGTAAGGTTCTTGCATCTTCTTAGCAAATTCCAGCTGAGAAATGACTTAGCCATTTATTCTCCCTTCCATTGTGTATGAAGCATTTGTCTTATCACTTTCTGCTCAGGATTAAGTATTACAATTTTTATACTGTAATCAATGTGTTAGGAGAAAATGGTATCTAATTGCTATTTTAAGTTGTATCCATTGATTATTTATAAGGTTTTTTATAGATTTGATGAGATAATTTATTAAATTTTATTTTACCTTAGATTCAGGAATACATGTGCATGTTTGTTACATGGGTATATTGTGTACTGGTGAGGATTGAGTTTCTAGCATACCTGTTTCCCAAATAGTGAACATTGTGTCTATCAGATAATTTTTCAACCCTTACCCACCTTCTGGAGTCCCCATTGTCTATTATTTCTATTTTTATGTCCTATGTGCCCATTGTTTAGCTCTCACTTATAATTGAGAACATGTGGTTTTCTGTGTCTGAGTTCCTTTACTTAGGATAATGACTTCCAGCTTCACTCATGTTGCTACTAAGAACATGATTTTATTCTTTTTATGGCTGTGTAGTATTCCAAGGTGTGTATGTACCACATTTTCTTTATCTAGTCAGTTGCTGATGGTCACTTGGGTTGGTTCTATGACTCTGACATTGTGAATAGTGCTGTGACGAACACACAAGTACAGGTGTCTTTTTTAATATAATGATTTCTTTCCCTTTGAGTAGATACCCAGAGGGGATTGCTGGGTTGACTGGCACTACTATTTTTAGTTCTTTGAGAAAAATCCACACTGTTTTCCATTGAGGTTAAACTAACTTACATTCCCACCAACAGTGTATAAGCATTTCCTTTTCTTCATATCCATGCCATCTGTTGTTTTCTGACTTTTTATTAATAGCCATTCTGACTATTATAATATGATATCTCATTGTGGTTTTAATTTTCATTCCTCTGACGGTTAATGTTGTTGAGGATTTTTTCATGTGTTTGTTAGCTGCTTGGATGTCTTCTTTTGAGAAATGTCTATTCATGTCCTTTGCCCAGTTTTTAATGCAGTTATTTCTTTCTTGTTAAGTTGTTTGAGTTCCTTGTAGATTCTGGATGTCAAGTCATTTGTCAGAGGCATAGTTTGCAATTATTTTCTCCCATTCTATAGGTTGTCTGTTTATTCTGTTGATTATTTTCTTTTGCTGTGTGAAGTTTTTTGGTCTAACTAAGTCCCATTTGTCTATTTTTGGTTTTGTTGCATTTGCTTTTGGGATCTTCATTGTAAATTCTTTGCCTAGACCAATGTCCAGGGAGCTTTTTCTTGGCTTTCTTCTAGGATTTTTATAGTTTCAGGTCTTACATTTAGTCTTTAATCCACCTTGAGTTAATTTTTATGTATGGTGAGAGAGAGGCGTCCAGTTTCATTCTTCTGCACCTGGTTAGCCAGTTATCCCAGCACAAGTTACTGAATAGGGTGCCCTTTCTCCATTGTTTATTTTCTGTCAACTTTGTCAAAGATCAATTTGTTGTAGGTATGTGGCTTTATTTCTAGGTTCTCTGTTCTGTTCCATGGATCTATGTTGATAAAACAATTTTTAAATTGAATAAATTTGGTTCCTCTATATGACTTCCATTGATTTTGGAGGCAAATGGCATCTAATTTTTCTTTTAAGTTGCATTCCTTTGATTATTAGTAAAGTTGAATATTTAGTTCATTAAAACAGGTTTTAAATGGAGTAAAATTGATTCTTTCATTATTTTATTCCTAGTATGTTACTTTCATAAATTAGAAAAAAATAATTACTGATATTAAATTGTAAAGACTAAAGGTTATGGATTCTCTAGGCCTGATTGTAAAGCTCCCATACCTACTTCACAGGTCAGTTTTGAAGGCACAAATGGCATGTAACATGAGGTGGCACTTGAAACTTTACAATCACGTGCAAGCAAGTGTCCCTATCTTCCTCTTCCTGTCTCTGACAGCTCTCCATCTCTTTCATCTTCATTCACAACTATTGGGCATGATCCCTAGATAAAGAAAGGGTGTAGAGAAATCTACTTTCTCAGGGTTGTGAAGAGGGCATAGATTTTTTAAGGGCTTTCAAAGGCTGATGTGAATATTGTATGAAACACATCAAAGATATCTGATTCTCCTGCCATTTAAATGATTTCAGCCAGCCAGTAAATACCATTAATTAAGGATCCACTCTAGGCTAAGCCCTGAAATAAGCATTATGGGAAGCACTTAGGGCCAAGGCAATAACGGAGAAAGGGAAGTCACTGCAGAGAGAAGAGACAGTGGGACTGGTGAACAGCAATAGCAAGAGCCATTGATTCTATGTCCCTCCTGCATCCTAGGTCTCATGTCTTGGTGCCAGGTGAAAGGAGATTTATAAGACAGCTAGTCTGCATTGTGATTGTGTGTTAAATCACAAGATACTGTTAAGAAAAACTTAAATGAGGTCTCTAGTTTACACCTATACCAGAATAAATTCTAGGTGAATTTATCATGCAATGACTTTTAACAAATGTCTTTTGTACATCTACTGTGTACCAGTTGCTAGGTTAGGTTCTTAAAATACAAAACAAATATGGTTTTTGCCCTCCACAGAGTGTACAATCTAGTTAGGGGCACAGATATTAAATAAGTAGACAAATTATGTAACTACAATTTTTATTTTTATTTTTTGAGACAGTTTTGCTCTATTGCCCAGGCTGGAGTTCAGTGTTGCAATCTCAGCTCACTGCAACCTCTGCCTCCAGAGTTCAAGCAACTCTCCTACCTCAGCCTACCAAGTAGCTGGGATTATAGGCACACACCACCATGCCTAGCTAATTTTTGTATTTTTGGTAGAAATGGGTTTTTGCCATGTTGGCCAGGCTGGTCTCGAACTCCTGGCCTCAACTGATCCACCTACCTCAGCCTCCCAAAGTGCTGGGATTATAGGCATGAGCCACTGTGCTCGGCCTGTAACTACAATTCTTGATAAAAATTATAAAGGAAAACAATAGGATGCTAAGAGAAACCTTCTTTAGGTTATATAACCAGGAAAGACTTCTCTAAGCAGATGGTATTTACTTTGAGATTTGAGGAATGAGAAGGAGCCACTCAGTTGAAGAGTAAAGGATCATTCCAGGCAGAGGGGGCAAGTGGTAAGAAGACCATGTGAGTTGACAGAGCTAGAAAGAAAACACAGATAAATATTTTTACAACCATGGAACAGAGAAGCCCTTTCTAAATGTGATTCCAAAAAAAGCTGGAACCACAGTAGTCAGATGACATCAGAATTTTTAAATTCTTCATGGCAGAAACCACATAAAACTAAAGACAAACGGCAAACTGGTAAAAATCATTATAACTTGAACGTCAATATATTATTGTCCTTACTAGATTGCAAGTACTTATAAAACTAAATATCAGAAAATTAATACTCCCAAAGAGGGGAAAAAAGGTCAAGCAAATTCACAAAACAAGAAATACAAATGATCAGTAACACTGGAAATCTTCTTAGCTCTAGTAAATAGAGACATAAACCTTAAAACAATAATGACATACTGTTTTTTACACCTGAGATTGGCAAAGATTTAAAAGAATGGTAATTCACAGAATCAAGGAGAATATGGAGAAGTAAGTATTCTACTCTCTGCTAGTTGGGGGGAATGTGCATTGGTATAACCTTTCTAGAAAACAGAGAACAAAAGCCTTAAAAACTACACATATTCTTCAACTCAGCAAGTCTGCTGCTAGGGATTTGTGGTAAGGAAGCACTCTCAGTTCTGCAGAAAAATTTAACTATCAGGATGTTCATTACACTATATTCTATTGTGGATTAAAATCAGACAACCTCAGGAGACTATATTCATACGATGGGATACAGCAAAATTCTTAAGAAGAATTTATATTTTATTGACATGAAAATGTCTTCAAGACATGGAATAGAAAAGTGCAGCTTACAAAACAGCACTTTCGATAGGACTGCATTTTGTTTTAAAATACCGTATATATGCATAGAAATGTCCTTAAAATGTTAACAATGCATTTCTCTAAGCAATGAGATTACATGTAACTTTTACTTTTCATATCTTTATATTTTATATGACCTTTTTAGAGTGAGTGTGCATTCCTGTTTATACTATGAAAAATTAAGCTGTTTTATTATTGAGATGGGTACAAAGTGAGTCATCCCAGTCACCTTAGGCCAGAAGGAACTGGAAGAGGATCCCGTCTATTTCGCTTCCTGGGAGCAGGCCTGTTTGATTCACATCACCAGAGCCCTCCAGAGCCGGGCTAATCCCTAAGGGAGGCCATATGCTTCACCAGGGCCTTTCTACCCCTGGTTTAGACAGTCACCGTCCACTTAAGCCCTCTGCTTAATGCTGCCTCTTTTCCTGGGAAACAAAGCCCTTCGCTGCTCTGATTCATCGCCCGGTTGGAGGCCGAGTCAGCGCAGCTCAGACGCAGGTGTCTGGGGGTGACACAGCGCGACACGGCGCCTCCGGAATAAGGGCAGTTCTTCCGCCTTCGAGGCTGTGAAATGTCAGGCGTGATTAGAAAGGTCACTTGTCTTGACAGCTCTCCGTGATTCCCGGAGAGCAGCCTTCCTGCTGGGAACATTCTTAATTGTGCTTCCTGCCGTGGGGTCCCTGTCTGCTCACGCCCCTTTCTGAAATGGAGGCCCTGTCTTCCCCCCAGCTCCTTCTGAACCCCGGAGTGGGGGCGGGGCGGGGGGAATGTCAAGGACTGCAACATCTTGCAAAAACAGGGCAGCTCTCTGATTCAAGGAAAGAGATGAAAGGCGAGTTTCTAGAAAGGGGTATTGCATAGTGGAAGAAGGAAACTTCATTCTTGGAGAAAGGAAATAGGTCCACAGTCCTGGGAAATGGGAGGCAGAAGAGGGGTGCGGCGACAGGATCAGAAGAACAGAGGCACAAAAAGTTGACTTACCCCCAAGTCCCAAAATCATACCAGTAGAGTCAGGAACTAGGAGTAGTGTCACGGTACTAAGTAAAAACTGAACACTGAGGCAGAATTTCCTAAGCTGCTGTGTACTTCTTACCCCACCCCCAGAACTTCTGATTCTGCAGGTCCGAGGTGGTGTCTAGAAATCTGCATTTTGTTTTTTGTTGTTTGTTTGTTCGTTTTTTGAGACGGAATCTCACTCTGTCTCCCAGGCTGGAGTGCAGTGGTGTGATCTTGGCTCACTGCAACCTCCACCTCCCGGGTTCAAGCGATGCTTCTGCCTCAGTCTCCCAAATAGCTGGGACTACAGGTGTGCACCACCACACCCAGCTAATTTTTGTATTTTTAGTAGAGATGGGGTTTCACTATGTTGGCCAGGATGGTCTCCATTTCTTGACCTTGTGATCTGCCTACCTCGGCATTCCAGAGTGCTGGGATTACAGGTGTGAAAAATCTGCATTTTGAAAAAGGCACCCCAGGTCATTCAGAAGGAGGTGATCTGTGCACCTGACTTTGAGAATCCTGGCCTAAGGAATGAGGAGAGACTGACTAGTCACTGGGCACATCAGAGGAATCCAAGGGGGAATTCCTTAAATTTTGCTCAATGGGAGTGGGTAGGAACATCTGAGGAATCTAAGAGTAACCAGCATGGGGTGAGGTGGGAGAGGGGACTGCCTGCAAGCAAGGGAAAGGATGAGTACTCTCCAACCTTCTAGCCTCTTCAGCGAAGTTGGTCTGGAAGGGGCTCCTGAACCTGCGAAGTCCAAGCCTGATATGAGTAACTCCCACCTCCCAAAGCCATACTCTTTCATTGGTGTCTTTATAGAGGACCTGCTCTCCACTGATACAATGCTGGACAGTTACCTTATTGCAGAGCCATTGGTTGGTAGAGTTATTTTCTTATCTCATGGAAGTTTCTGGGGTAGTGGGGATATTTTTGTATTTAGTTTTTATCATGCCTTGTCAGGGAAATGCAGCAGGAAGGTTGGGCTCTAAAACATTAAATCCAACTTTCAGAACCCCCTCTCCTCCCATGAGGAGCCAATTTGGGTGCCCATATGCAACTTCAGCTTCCTAATCTTTTTTTTTTTTTTTGAGACAGGGTCTTGCTCTGTCACTCAGGCTGGCGTGCCATGGCGCAATCTTGGCTCACTGCAACCTCTGCCTCCTGGATTCAAGTGATTCTCGTGTCTCAGCCTCCTGAGTAGCTGAGATTATAGGTGCAAGCCAACATGCCCTGCTAAGTTTTGTATTTTTTGGTAGAGATGGGGTTTTGCCATGTTGGCCAGGCTGGTCTCAAACTCCTAACCTCAAGTAATCCACCCACCTTGGCCTCCCAAAGTGCTGGGATTACAGGCATGAGCCACCTCATCTGGCCCCTAATCCTTTTAAAGCAAACTTCTTTTATACCTCTCTATAAGCAGGTAAAGTAGAGAAAGGATATGACCAAGTCATGTGGTGATGATGTGAAGGATATGAATGGAAGCGTAAACAAAAGACATAGAATAGAATTCTGCAATTCCAGTACAGTTTGTGCTGATGGAGGACAATAGAAAGATTTCAGCCATTGTGCCAGCTGTCTGACACTGAGAAGGTAAAGGGAGTAGGTGTTAAGATTACTAGAAAAAATAAGAGTTCTGCCAAGCAAATGCAACCAGCACTTCCCAGGCTGATCTTAGATACAAGCTGTGGAAATGACAGTTTGTTGCTCATTGCGGAACCTTTCCTTCTTACAGCAGGAAGCTCGATTCAAGTCACCAGCAAGAAAACAGAGTGGCCTTCATGTCTTTACTATCAAAGTTCTGCAGGTTAGTGCCTCAATCTAAGTTTTCCTTACCTTGGCACAAGTCATCCTTAAGTGAATGCTACAAGGGAAGCAGGCAGTTCCTCACTACCTCTGTTGAGCTAAATGGAAGGGAAAGGGAGCTGAAGCAGAAAGCATCCTTCAACAGGCAGATGAGTGCCCCTCCCAGGTCAGCCACCTGCCGTAGGGGATGAGGATGCAGCAGTGAACAAATCAGACAAAGCCCTTGGTCTCGGGAGACTCATTCCAGCAGGACAAGATAGACTTTAATAAACAAGTACTTTCAAAATATATATGGGAGGGGTCATAAGTGCTATGAAGATAATTAAATCTCAATAAAGCGATTGAGAGCAATGGAAAGTACCAGAGGGGTTCAGGGAAAGCCTTAGGAGATGAAATTTGGCAGAGACTGGAAGGAAGTGAGGGAGTGAGCTGTGCGAATATCAGAGGGAAGATCAGACAGAGGAGTGCCAGTTCACAGGCCCTGACGTAGGGGCAGGATGATGTGGGAAAAGGGGCAGCCATCAATGAGGAGAATGGCAGGAAATGAAATCAGAGAGGTGCCAGGGGCTCCACTGCTCAGGGCCTTGCTGTCATGGTGGGACTTTGAATGAACTTACAGAAAGTGCTTACAGCTAAAGAGATTCCCCCTACCCCCAAACTTTAATGATGTGACTAAGAAAAATCATCAAAGCTACTTCCTTAGGGATTTTAAAGACAAAGATTTCAGGAAAGGGACACACAAAAATGAAAGCAGTCTATGTTGGGGAGGTAGGATTATGGATTTTCTTTTTTACAAAAGAAATAAATTTGTGATTGCTGCAATACTTCTGGAATATGAAATATATTTACCTTAAAACAAACCTACCTGCCGGGCACAGTGGCTCACACATGGAAGAGGCAGGTGTGATCACTTGAGGTCAGGAGTTTGAAACCAGCCTGGCCAACATGGCGAAACCCCATCTCTACTATAAATACAAAAATTAGCCAGGCGTGATGGCAGGTGCCTGTAATCCCAGCTACTCGGGAGGCTAAGGTAGGATAATTGCTTGAACCTGGGAAGCAGAGGTTGCAGTGAGCCAAAGTCGCACCACTGCACTCCAGCCTGGGTGACAGAGTGAGACTTTGTCTCAAAACAAAAACAAAAACAAAAAACAAATCTACCACCACAGGGGCAATGGGTAGAGGGCGCTATATCCCCAGTGCTTGGAATTATACCCAATGCGCGGCAGATACTCATAAATGCTCGTGGAATCACTGAAATGAACCTCTTGAGATGGGTTACATGTTCTGCCTAGAACAAGAGAATAAGAAACTCTCCAGGCCCTACCTGAAGCAGGCCATATAATCCTTGCTTTATCTCATTCTTAGAGTTTTGCAGTTTTCAAATTATCCATGCCCTATGGAAAGTTTGATAATTAAAGAAACACTATGATTTTGAGCAAAGAAGCTATAGAATTTTTATTGGCCTCTTGGGAAACATAATAAGCCTCCTCTTTGACTTCAGGCTCTGGACTTTCTGCTGAAACTGGTAATGGGAGAAACAGAATTGAATAAGGAAATCTACACTAGAAGTTGGGATTTAAGTCCCCAGCCCATCACTCACACTGCCTCCTTCCGCAAGGACTGAGATGCCAACCTTCCCAGGCTCACTACTCTCAGGATAATGGAACTAATACTCCCAAATGCTTGGCCTACCCTCACAAACAGCACTTGCCATTGTCATCTAGAAAGACACATTCCTCATCAGAGCCTTCACTTGCTGCCTGGCTGGTCCTTGACATGTTCCTCCGTTCTGGAGGTTTCCATGAGTTTAGAAGCTGAATCATTAGTCAGTGCCTTGGTTGAGTTTTTCTTCCTCTCCCCAGTGGGACGGGTAGTGTCAAAGGGAGAATAAAAAATCTGCGATAGAACTAGGATGACTGTAAGACACAAAGATGTATTTAGGAAACATAAGGGACTCGTTATTAAACAAACCCATAAACTATATCAGCTGTTAAGGTACTCCTCCTTCCATATTTTCTGGGAAGCAAATAAGAAAGGAGGATGCCATGTATTAACTCTTTCTGACCCAGTTCCCATGAGTGCTTTGTTCCTGTCTCTCTTATGAGGATCCAGTTTAGTGAATAATAAACACTTACACTGACTGAGTCCTTACTAAAGGCAAGGTCCTCTAATAAGCATTTCACATTACTTAACTCATTCAATCCTTTGGGGAAGATATTATTACCCCCATTTACAGATTGAAGTAACTGAGGCTTCGACACATGAAACCATTTGCTTAAAATCACACAGCCAGCAAATGGGCAACCCAGGTTTAAAACAGAGGTCTACCCAATTCCAAAGCCCATGTTTTAAGCCACCACCCTATTATGCAGCCTCTCAGAGCAGATAAGGATGTACAGTCGTAGCCTCTTTTTTTTTTTTCTGAGATGGAGTTTTGCTCTTTCTGCCCAGGCTGGAGTGCAGTGGTGTGATCTTGGCTCACCACAACCTCCGCCTCCTGGATTCAAGCAATTCCCAATTCTTCTACATCAGCCTCTCAAGTACGTGGGATTACAGGCACGTGACACCATGCCCAGCTAACTTTTATGTTTTTAGTAGAGACAAGGTTTCACCATGTTGGCTAAGATGGTCTCGATCTCCTGATCTCATGAACTGGCTGCCTCGACCTCCCAAAGTGCTGGAATTAGCCTGGCAGTCCTTTTTCTTTAAGTAAGATTTTGGAAAATTTCTCTGAAGTTGAGTAAGAGTGAAGAAGAGTAATGATGTTGGAATGCCAGAACTATAATATACAGTTCAAAACTAGAATGTTGGAGTGAAACAAGAAGTTCTTTTAGCTCAGGAAATAGGCTTCCTACTGTCTGTAGAAAAGTCTTAACTCTTCAGTCAGGACTCCGAGGCTTCTCACAATCTGGACTAATTACCTCCCATCCTTTCATTCAGTCAAACAAATATTAAATTAGACACCGACTATGTGCCAGACAATAGGAATGCAATGGTAAATACAAGTAGAATGGCCCCCACTCTCATGAAGCTCATCATTTTGAGGTGTGTGGACATATATACAATTAATATAAGTATATCAATAACATCTAAAATAACGTGAAACTCCAGTGGTGGTAAGTTCAATGCAAGAGAGAAATGTAGTGCTGTAGGAGGGGATTCGTCTATCCTTGAAGGAGTGATGCTTGAGCCAAGATATGAATGATGGCTAGGAACCCAGTCGGCAAAGAGGGGAGGGAAAATGCTAATGGAATCATCCACCCATTCTGACCTTTCTCTCCGCTTGCCATAGGGGAAACCTGAATCTTCTGAAATGGAGATGGGCAATACAGGCAATGGATCCTTCAGGTGTCCTCCTTCCAGGCAAATGTAGCCCGGGGAACACTGGAAGTTTTGTTCATTGAAAAGAAAGAAGGGACAAGGTGACAGGTGTTACAAAATCAGAATAAGGACATTGGTATTTTATCCTCTGATATGTCGGTCTTCTGGACTTCTTGGTGATGCTACTAATCAGGCAGGACAGCCATTGTCCCATATACTGCATTTGTATGACCCAGAAAAAGATGCCCATTCCTCCAGGAAGAACCAGCCTTGGGCATCTAGCTTGAGGAGGAGAGCATGGGCTCAATTTCTATTGCAGTGACTAGCTCCTCCAACCCAAACCAGCTACGCTTGTCCAGTCAACAACCTGAACATCCACACATGGTGGACCTGTGACTAGACCTTTGTTTTACAAGTCGCTGTGGCAGAAATGGCTGTGAAGTGAGGACTAACCTGACCACAAGCATCGTGCACAATGATATATACTTAAGGGTGTGTGTGTGTGTGTGTGTGTGTGTGTGTGTGTATGTATGTCTTGGTAAATAAATGTGAAATTGCCAAAGATATCTACAGAAGTTCAAGGTGGGTAAGAGAATGAGAACCAACAAAGGCAGCATCTCCTAAAATGTGTTTACCAGGACCAACTTACCAGGAGAGAATGAAAAAGCAAGAGGTGGACTTCAAGTCATTAGCAGAGAAGAAAACTAAAACCAGATGATTGGCCCACTGGTGATGGGGTGCCTGGAATAATCGGAGAATTTGAAGGCTGGCTTGGGGATCTCTGGAATCTGGCTGAATCCTGGTTTACAGCAAATGTTATTAACTAGGGAGTCCTTCAATGATCTTCAGGGGAACCTCTGAACCTCCTGAAACTATAATATTATTTTGCATATATGTGTGCATACATACTTTTGCTCTGGGAGGGTCTTAGCAGTCATCAGATTATCAGATTAAAAACTGGTCTCAGCCGGGCGCAGTGGTTTACGCCTGTAATCCCAGCACTTTGGGAAGTGGAGGCAGGTGGATCACCTGAGGACAGGAGTTTGAAACCAGTCTGGCCAAAATGGCAAAACCCTGTCTCTACTAAAAGTACAAAAATTAGGCCAGGCATGGTGGCTCACCCCTGTAATCCCAGCACTTTGTGAGGCTGAGGTGGGCAGATCATGAGGTCAGAAGATCGAGACCATCCTGGCCAGCATGGTGAAACCCCATCCTACTAAAAAAAAAAAAAAAATTAACCAGGCATGGTGGCACGTGCCTGTAGTCCCAGCTACTCAGGAGGCTGAGGCAGGGGAATCACTTGAACCAGAGAGGCGAAGGTGGCAGTGAGCTGAGATGACCCCATTGCACTCCAGCCTGGCAACAGAGCAAGACTCCATCTCAAAAAAAAAAAAAAAAAAAAAATTAGCTGGGCACAATGGTGGGTGCCTGTAGTCCCAAGTACTCAGGAGGCTGAGGCAAGAGAATCGTTTGAACCCAGGAGGCAGAGGTTGCAGTGAGCTGAGATTGAGCCATGGATTGTTGCCTGGGTGACAGAGCAAGACTCTGTCTCAAAAAAAAAAAAAAAAAAAAAAAGAACTGGTCTCAAGATATACAGATGACCTGGCTGGGTGAGTCAGAGTGCATTTTGTTGAAGATGGAAACATCATGCTGTAAGATGTCCTGTCAGAAAACAAAGCTATTTACTACTAAGGCCAAGAAAGTTGTAATTTTCCTTGGAAAGAAGCTACTAATGCCTCAGAAGAATCTTTTTCCTCTTGTACGAAGTTTGATCACCTTGCCCATAAAAATCCAATGGTAACTCTCTGAGTGGCTTGGGTTTTCTCAATAAGTGTACCTAGTATTGAATAAGCAGAGTGTGTTCCTCAATAGACGTTCAAACTGATACTCTAGTAAGTTATATTTACATTCTCTCAACCTCCTTAAGTTTATAGTAATTAATTTTCTCCTTTTTTGCAATCATCCAAATGAGTGGGTGAGAATCTGGACCCTGGAGTCTGTCAATCTGAAATGCAAGATGTGGCTCTTCCAGATACCAGTTGGAGAGGTTGGCATGTAATTTTATCACCCAGAACTTCAGTTTCAGCATTTGGTAAAATGGAGATAATGATAGTGTCTACCCTATAAGGTACTGTGAGTATCAAATAATCTAATTAATCCATGTAAGGAACAATGTTTGGCATATACTAAGCGCCTGAAGCGCCTGATACAGGTTAGAATGAGACTTTACTCCCCGCCTCCCTTTTTAAGTTTTGTTTTTTCTTTGTATCTTTTAAAAATTGAGATGTAATTTACAAACAGTGAAATTCAGATTTTAACTGGATAGATCAATACGTTTTGACAAATCCATGCCTCTTTTTGATAAAAGCCTCATGCCCTTCCTATTGCCTATATTCTAAAACTTTTTGTTTTCTAAATACTTAATTATATTACAATATACAATCTGTCCATGAAAAATCTTTACCCTCTCCTCCCTCCAGCTTACAGATTCAATTTTTTTTCTTTTTTTTCCCCTCATCTTAAAGTCTGGTTCTATAGGTTCTAAAATAGCTCTTCCCCCACCCCTAGCCAAACTTAAAACCTAGAAGGACCTTGGTACAGTCATTTTGCCCCTTTCCTGCATCCTGGAAAGTCTATGGATAAAAACTACTTGGTTTTGTTTTTAGATCTCCAGGGAAAGCTTTTCTACAACCTCTCTCAGTCACCTGTTTCAGTGCTTAGCAACACTTAACTAGAAAGCTCTGTCCCTGTGTGTCCCTGGCTTTTAAATGGGTAATAACCACTAAGTTGATATAATGCTTTAGCAAGAGCCATGAAGTGAGATCAGAAAGGAGGCTGCATGGAGTAAACCTAATGTCACATAAATGAGTGCATGTGTGTCCTTGTTGAGAACGGCGGGATTTGACCCAACTGAGATTGTGCCCAGGCAGAGGGTAAGCTCTATGCAGCTCTGCACTCACTGTTCTACAGGTGTGAAATTGTGTCTACAGTCACCAGATCTTCAGATTTTCTTTCCAGGCAAAAAGGCAGAAATTATTGTTTTTATGTGAAATATTTTTTAACATTGGCTTGCTAAAAAAATAAAGGAAAGAAAGCAAGAAAGCTCTCTGTAGGTCAAGAAAACATGTCTGCTGCTTACACATAGCCCATAAGTCAGTTTATAATTCCTGTTGTAGTTTATATAGTGCTTTTACATCTACTACCTCATTTAATCTTGAATATATCTGTAGGACAGGTAAAGTAAGGAGGTGTACAATCCTGATTTTTTTTTTTTTTTTTGAGATGGAGTCTCACTCTGTCACCAGGCTGGAGTACAGTGACACAATCTTGGCTCACTGCAACCTCTGCCTCCTGGGTTCAAGCCATTCTCCTGCCTCGGCCTCCAAGTAGCTGGGATTATAAGCACATGCCACCATGCCCAGATAATTTTTGTATTTTTAGTAGAGATAGGGTTTCACCATGTTGGCCAGGATGGTCTCGATCTCCTGACCTCATGATCTGCCCAACAATTCTGATTTTAAGAGAAAAAAACTGAGGCTCAAAAATATGAAATAGTTGTTCAAACTGCACATCTGGCAGAACCTAGGACTTACAGTTCTATTTCACTGTGACTCCTGTTACATCCCAGCTTTGCCTTCCAGGGGTCCTTAGAGCCCTTGTTCACTTCTTAGTGAATGGAGACATCACCCAGAGTTTATCAGTTGTTTGTGGAAAATGCAGGAAAAAATGAGGGGCAACTCAAAGAGTAAATTTGGGTATAAATAAAATAGAATATTGGTTGCACAGAGCAATAACAATGACATTTTATGGTGGATTGAATATTTGTAGAATTAAAAGCTATGATAGACTGGGTGCAGAGGCTCACACCTGTAATCCCAGCACTTTGGGAGGACGAGGTGGTTGGACCACCTGAGGTCAGGAGTTTGAAACTAGCCTGGCCAACATGTCAAAAAAACCCTGTCTATACTAAAAACACAAAAATTAGGTGGGCATGGTGGTGGGCGCCTGTAATCCCAGCTACTCTGGAGGCTAAGGCACAAGAGTTGCTTGAACTGGTGAGGCAGAGGTTCCAGTGAGCTGAGATTGCACCTGAGCAACAGGAAAGGAACACCATCTCAAAAAACAAACAAAACCAAACAAACGAACAAAAATAATAAAAGCTATGATAAAAATAAAAACACCCACAGGTAGTTGACTTAAACTTTCTAAGGCCTTTGGATTATTTCAGAAATGGGAAAAGTATCAACTTACATTGGACCATAGTAAGCAAGGGTGGCCACTATAAGAATAAAAGAATGTATAACTGAGAAGCTAATACAGGGAAAGATACTGGATTAATACAAAAGAGGGCAAGAAAGGAGAGAAAACAACATAAAACCAGTAGGACAAATAAAAAAAATCAGAAAACAGAAAGATAGTAAGTATAAAAGTAATGATATCAGTAATTACATTAAATGTAAATGAACCACTTCAATGAAAATACAAATATGGTCATGCCAGATTAAAAAAAACCACAACTATATGTCCCTTAAATATAAGGACACAAAAGGTGGAAAGAAAAGGACTAGGTCCGGTAGCTCACACTTATAATCCCAGCACTTTGGGAGGCCAAGGTAGAAGGATAATTTGGGGCCAGGAATTTGAGACCAGACTGGGTAGCATAGTGACACCCCTATTTCTACAAAAATAAAACATTAGCTGGTGTGGTGACGCATACCTGTAGTCCTAGCTACTTGGGAGGCTGAGGCAAGAAGATTCCTTGCCTCAAATTTCTGCAGCCCAGGAGTTTGAGGCTGCAGTGAGCTATGATCACTCTACTCCAGCCTGAGCAACAGAATGAGACTGTGACTCATTGAAAAAAAAGAAAAGCCTGTAAACACTAATCAAAAGAAAATTGTGTAGCTATACTGATCAGACAAAATAGATTTATAGCATGAAGCACTACCAGAGAGATTAATGCTGTAATGAATGAATATGGTCATCCACTTTATAATGATAGTGTGATAGCGTGGTCAATTTTTTCATTGATAATGATTTCATAATGACAATATGGTCAATCTATCAGGAAAATCTCACAATTATTGGTTTTTATGTAACTTTCATATAACTAAAAGTATATAAAACAAAGATTAACCAAACCAAAAGGAGAAATAAATAAAGCCACAATCACAGAGGAAAACTTTACCACATCTCTCTTAATAACTGACAGAATGATCAGACAAAAAACTAATGAGGATATGAAAGATCTAAAAAACAAAATTGACACAAACTTGACCTACAGATACATATAAAATCTACTGTTCATAATGATGACAAAAAGTATTAATTCATTCTTTCCAAGTTTACATGAAATGTTTCTCAAATTTGAACATATATTGTGCCAAAAACCTACTTCTAAGAGAATCCCAAGACCTGAAATCAGTCAGAATTTTCTCCAAGTATGTTAACTTAAACTAGAAATCAGTAACAAAAAAATCCTAAAATTGAATCAAATATTAAGAAATAAATGTCTAAATAATCAATGGGTCAAAGAAGAAATCACAGTGGAAATTTTCATCCTCAATAATAAAAATATGACATATCAAAAATGTGTGATGCAATTGAGGCTTTACTTATATCTTTATACATTTATACTAGGAAAGAACAAGGCTGAAATTCAGGAATCTAAGTATTTGTTGAATAAGTTTTTAAAAGAATAGCAAATTAAACCCAAAGTGAGTAGAAGGAAGGGAATCACAAAAATAAAATCAGAAGTTAATGAAATAGAAAACAAAACAATAAAAAAATAAATTAATGAAATAGAAAACAAACGCACCTTAGAGAAAGTCAACAAAGCCAAATTTGGGTCTCTGAAAACACTACTAAAAATGAATTAACCTCTAACAAGACTCATCAAGACAAAAAGAAGAAAAGCACAAATTACCTATATCAGATATTAAATTCACCACAAACCTTTCGGACACTAAGAAGTTAATAGATTATTACACATCCTTATGTCAAACATTTTAGAAAATTTAGGTAAATGGAAAAATTTCTAGAAAAGCACAATTTAAAAAACAAATTAAAAAAATTAAAATCTGAATGGCTGTATATCTACTAAATCAATGAAATGTATAATTAAAAATCTTCACACAAAGAATACTCTAGGCTCAAATGGCTTCATTGATGAATTATCTCAAATATTTAAGAAATAATACCAATATCATGCAAACTCAAAAAATAGAGAATATTACATTCTATGAAGTCAGTATAATTTGGATATCCAAATCTGATATGCACATGAAAAGGAAAGAAGATTTTGGCCAATCTCTTCCAAGAATGTAGCACAAAAGTCCTAAACAAAATATCAGCAAATGGAATCCACTGATACATAAAACAGACAACATATCGGGACTAAGGGGGTTTGTTAAAAAATACAAGAATTATCTAACAAATGAAAACCAATCAACACAGTGCATGCCATAAACAGAATAACAGAAAAATCATATGGTCATCTCAATAAATGAAAAAAAGGTTTAATAATTTAACACCTATGCATGAAAAAGTTATTAGTGAACTAAGACTAAAAGAATTTCTAGATCTTTAAGAGTATCTACAAAACTTGTAAGGTAAAAATAATACATAAGAAATAGTGAAAAATTTCCCCTGAAATCAGAAATGTAAAGATGCTCACATCACCAGAAGTCTTAAGCCATTTTAATAAAACAATAAAAACAAATAAGTAACTTGCTATAAGAATTGGAAAGAAGAGAGATCCAAGATGGCCGATTAGCAACAGCTCAGGAATGTAGCTCCCAGTGAAAGCGCAGAGAACGAGTGGACGCCGCACTTTCCGACGAATTTTTGTTGCCCACAGACCGGGAGATTCCCGGCAGAGGAGCCACA